>JAHWFP010272030.1:0-14179 GCA_023313725.1 Lithobius niger
CTTACCAGCCTCTTACTGACAAAATTTTACACCTAGACCCTGACTGTCAAAGCTTGTCCGTGTTCCTTCTAGGTTTTGACTTTTAGATCCTTACTCTAAACGTTTAACGTTCCGTTTTTGTTTATTAATTTATAGTTATAGCTCATTTTTAAGTTATACAACCACGGAGTCGCAAGAGACTTAGTCATTGGAATATTGTTACCAGCTGCGCCGTTTTACATTTGTTTCTTCACGACTGCACTTTCTGCAAAGCTTAAATGACGATATTTTCTCAAAACGTTTCATGTAAGGACGTTTGTTTGTTTTTTTTTCTCTCTCCACACACAAATTGTGGAAAAGTATGGATTCCCGATATTGATTATGGATTTTTAAGACGTGCGACAAGAATAATTTTTTTTAAGGAACACACGAAATATGAACAGGAACTAATGGTCCCGTCAAATATTTTCTCCCTTGTTATTCTGAACGGGGAGCTGGACCTACGGATTGCTTCATGAGGCTATACCTCCGTATTATGAAATAGCAAGAGTACAATAAAGACTTTGCATGACCAGGAGTGTCGATAACAATTTACTGTACATTTTTATCGAATGGCTACACGACGACACTACGTTTAAGTGACGAGAGGACCCCCCCCCCTCCGAAATGACACAGAATTTTTTTTTCTCCTAATCATACCCGACAACGCCAGACGATTACTTTGGTCATCCCTCATGCGTCGTGTATTTTTTTTATATACCAAAGCATTTTTATTACGCATAGCGGAGCCATTTCGCCTGCCTGTCGCAGAGGTTTCGGGAGTTTATCAATGTATTAATGGGTCATCGCTCATGCAGAGTTGCTCTCTATGTGTCTGTCATTTTTTTTAATACTCCTCGCCACATTTTTTTTGTTTTGTTGTAAATAACAACATGGCAATCCAATCCAATCCGAATGGCAATCCACTTTGTGGGAGAGATTGTAATACAGATTCGACACTTTTTCTGATCCCGGTCACATTCTCTATGGTTTTGGCAACAAGGGTGTGGGTTACTTGTAAATCCGAGACATCAGCAGGGTCGAGGTGAGGGCACATTAAGGAACTTGAGCCAGTGGTAACGGATCTTCAAGAGACAACGAGTCAGGCATGTTGAGTGATGCGTGATAGAAAGGCGAATGGTACCATTGAAGCACGGGAAAGCTAGACAAAGAGACCGAGTACAGCGTGCCCCTGGTGTCAGATTGGCAGGTGGGCGGGACCATGGCAGATTGGCATGGGCTGGGTAATCGG
The DNA here is from genome assembly GCA_023313725.1 of Lithobius niger. NCBI lineage: Eukaryota > Metazoa > Arthropoda > Chilopoda > Lithobiomorpha > Lithobiidae > Lithobius > Lithobius niger. The sequence continues at coordinate 1,271 of JAHWFP010272030.1, forward strand.
GGGAACGCTTAGTGAGGAATCAAGGGTGGACGGCAATCGTTATGGCGAACGAACCGTGGTGTCTACAAAGAAGATAGGCATTAAGGAGGTAATTTTGATACGAAACTGTTCGTATAGGGTGTTGAGACAATAATCAAGGTTTAGTAGAATGCTCTAATAGAAACCTCCCTTCCTTCTTTTTCTACCTGGCAACAACGTGTGTGTGTTGTTGTTGTTTTGTTTGCTGTTTTTTTTTATTAGTTTCTGCCTTGCAGGAAGTGGCATATAGGGAACCGTGAAGGGCCTTGTAACAGCAAGAAATCTATGGGATCGACAGGTCGAAATGTGAAGGACGTCCAATAGTAGTGAAGGGTTTAGGAAGTTACCCTCCCAGTGTGGGAGTTATAAATGATGTTACCTAGAACCTGTTATTACATAGAAAACAGGACCTGGAGGGAACCAGGAATCGAAGACCGGATGGTTGGGGTATGATGGAAATTGTCTGATGTAGACAGCAACTAGAAAAGGGAATCGGGAGATATCTCAATGCATAGCTGGAGATGACCTGGTTGGGTGGCATTCGTGAGACGTGAAAGGAATCAAAGGTATCCTGAATAGTATCGTTGGCAAAGTAGGTCAGTAGGAAATTACGAGGGTGTTAAAGGGAATCAAAGCAATGATTCACATTCGGGATGATGGCTCTCGGGATTGGTGATAAATGCTGCAAGGGGGAATACGACGCCAAAATGGCAGCAGACGGTTCCCATACTCCACCAGAACGACTTTTTGAATAGTTGGTTGGTGGAAGCGGCGCAAATTTATAGTTCGTTCTTGTGCACCGTAGGGGTAACCGCTGTATCAATTGGGCGTTATTGTTGTTGTTGTTTTCTTTTTTTTTTGGAGTGATGGACCGTGGTGTAGGTGGTGTGATTGCCGTGTTACAGGATTCAAGTAATTGGTTGGAGCCGGATGTAGAGGGCTGAGCATCTGGTGGCGATGGAGAAAAAACAGTCTTAGGTTCAATCCAGGAAATGCCGGGAACGGTGGGTGGCTGGTACCGCAAGGAATTAGGGGATCGGTAAGTAGTTCAAGGAACCGATTACGATTGACAAGTAAGCCAAGATTGGCAAGATTACGATTGGCAAGTAATCCAAGGAACCTGGGCCACCGAGGATTGTGTAGTTCACCTCAATATCTTCGTCCCAGATTTAGATGCATAAAAGGTTGGTCTTGCAACGGGAATCAGACGGCCGGCACAGTGAATTGGCGCAAAGCCTTGAGAAAAGCAGCACTTGACAGGTGAATGGCATGGATCACAAAAGTTCTTTGGAATACCGGAAAGGGAACCGGTAATTGGGTCGGAGGACTGAATCGCGGCAACTGCACGACTGATGATCCTAAAGGGACCGATGTAATAGGTGAAGGAAGGATCGGTCTGGTCAGCGATTCCTTCCCGGGTGTACCGGGGTGTATAGGACCGCGAGGGTGGAACGCCCCTCTACTTGCTTCTGTCGGGAACACAGAAAGCAGGTTAGGAAAGGTGGCAGATGGAGGATCACGAGGTGGGTGCACGATGGCCACTTGTAAGGGACAATTCCGTCATGAACGCCGAGGAGGTGCTGCCTGGGAAAAATGAAGGCGACGAAGTGGAGCCGATACCGTGTGCGAGGGATCGGTGGTTGAGGCAATCGTGGCTGAAACCAGGTCCTCCTGAAGGCAAGGCGGATCAAGGGCCGCCGGAGGATCGTTCATTACGGCCGGTATTCCCGAGGAGTCGGGAGCCGTGATGACAACCAGTGAGTCCATGTGGATCGAAGGGAATCGACAGTATGAATCGGGATTGCCAGGCAATTGAATGTACGCGGATCGTGCTGTGGGGATCGTAGGTCAAAGGCAGTTCACGAATCGTGAACGCCCTAGGAGAAATGATGCGGTCAGGCTGGTGCAGCTCAGCAAGGAAGTCAACTTTCAAGCTTCTAGGGGAAATAGGCTCAAAAGGGGGGGGGGAACTGCTATAAAAAAGGTAATGTACATTTTCATCGGCTATAAAAATCAATATTATAAACACTCAAGGACAAGACAGTGTGAGTGATCCCGTTGCAATTTATGCAGGTAGGATGAAGTGAAAAGGAAGCAATCGCCATTAAAAAAATTCAGACCAGAATTCCATTGACAAACAACATTTAACAATTAAATCGTTGCAAATTAAAAATGACACAGCTTCTCAATACTCTGGTAATATGTCCCCTCTGGCATGGGAATGTCAAATAGTAATTTTAGTTTATCCAGTAAAATTACCTAAAAACTCCGGTCGTCCCCCTCTAACCTAGTGTGCGAAATACAATTCAGAAAGAAGGATTCTATGGGCACGTACCAAAAGACTGTGGGCTCTATTCTTAACTTACAATACACTGGACAGGTTTTCAGGTCACCTGACAACTACTGGTAACTTTTTTTTATATATAGAAAGACACAAGAAAACTCTTCAGATTCTTTTCTTAAGAACCACATGGAAAACTTGTCTTACTTTTTTGTGCAATAGAAAGTAAAGAAAAAAAAACTCGTACAGGATTTTACGTAAAATTTTTAACTAGCTCAACATGGAGTCTGAGAAAAAAATACACAACTGAGTTCCACTCGGTAGTACTCACACCAACCCATTTTTGTTTTGGTGACATTACTAAGCTTCAGAAAGTATCGACTTGAGGCGTCAGCATTTAAGTGACCCCTTCATGGTTTACATGTCTACATCAGCATTTAGCACTGGACTAATGCATGTCGTAGTTTTTCAGAGACCTTACTTGGTTTTCAAAAACAAATTCACCTGTTTTAATTTAACAACTTGTTTGTTTAAATTAGTTTTGCATGACACTTCAGTCAGTAATTTAGGCCAGTTTTGGGCTAACTTACTACTAATTATGTTCACTTCACTACCAGTGTCTTTTAAAATTGACACAGTTCTACAACCAAGTTTACATTTAATATTTAGTTTTAACGTTTTAACAACATTGTTATCAAAACATGCATTCACAATTTTAGGTTCAGTTACCTTTTCAAGTAAAGGGCATGTATTTCTTAGATGATCAAAACTAGAACACTGGAAACACTTCTTACGAGGTTTATTTAACAGTTTAGCTTCCTTATCACCATTTTCATTTGCCTCAGTTTGATTAGGCAAAATACCAGATTTCGAATTTTGACCCGTGCCATTGTACGAACTCTTTTGCGCCTGTGATGGCTGTTTGTTACTAACAGGTGGAACAGTTTTAGGAGCATTAACTCCTTTATTAGCTCCAACAGGAGCATGATGTATGTCACTAGCCTACGCGCAACATACTCATAGGCATAAATAACTGCCTTTTCTACTGAGTCTATGTCTGGCTTATCCTGAAGCCCGTACTTAAGTTGGTTGGGACAATTTACTAAAAATTGCGCTAGCAAAATCAGATTCGAGATTTTACCAGCGTATGCACTCGCTTTGGCAAGATCAAACCATAGCACCATTTGTGTCCTAAGCCGAAACACAAAATTACTATAACTTTGTTCAGTAGACTTCGAGAAACTACGGAACTTTACACGCGCAGCTTCTGGTGTGAGCTGAAATTGGTTTAAAAGTTCAGCTTTTACTTTGTCGTAATCGACTGCATCACTCTTGCTTAACCTAGCGCATACTTGAGTGAATACCGAGCCTATAAGAGGCTGTAGCTCTAGCGTGTACTCTGCAGGTGGAACTTTTTCTCGTTTAGCTGTCAACTGAACCATATATTCACCAATATCCTGGCCCTTTTCTTCTCCCCGTACTGGCATTAATTTATGCAAGCTCCTATGGCGAGGATTTTGAGTATTAGGCTCTCTAGAAACAACTGGCTGTTTTTCCCTTAGATCTAATTCTTTTTTCTTTAACTCATTTTCTTGTTGTTTTAACTGAAACTGAGTGTCAAGGTCCATCCGCCGAGTCTCTTGCTGGCTTTTGGCTACTTTGAGTTACTGCTTAGCTAACTCGGCTTCATGACGCTGAATATCTACTAATTGGGCTAACCTAGCCTTTTCGTTTGCAGCCTCAAGAAGTTTAAGATGCTGCAATTCTCTAGCTTCATCTCTTTCCCCCTCTTTTTGTTGTTTGGCTTCCTTAATGGCGTAAGCCAATCCTTTAAATCATTTATAGTAAAAATGCCTTTGTCAATACCATTCTGAATTTTGATTATAGTCGTGGATTTTTACACTACTCTTACCTATTCCGGTGTCAACACATTATTTCTGTAACTGTATAGGGTTCAAAAATGGTTTGTGCATCCATTTTTACCAACTGTTTTAATGCTAGGTTCTAGACCCACTGCGAGAGAAAAAAAAAAGCAACGCTTGCGGGAGCTACAGTTGGAAAAGTATGTTTACTACTGTAAACACCAAGTTTAAACTGAAAATAAACTTGCAGTTATTCACTAATTAAAATAAATTTAACTGTCAATGTTTTTAGTAAAATAAATTTAAACTAGATAGGCTTACACGGGCCTACAACAGTTATTTGCTATTTAAACTGAAATTAAAACTAGCTAGGCTAACACAGGCCTACAACAGTTATTTGCTATTTAAACTGAAATTTAAACTAGCCAGGCTAACACGGGCTTACAAATTTCTTTTTTCGTAAAAAAAAAAACTTTTTTTTTAAACGACCGGTAAAATTATTTAACCGACTGGAAAAATTTACCTTTTTCCCCCAAAGTTTCCAGAAGTAAATTCCAGAAGTCGCAATCCCTTGTCAAGGCAAATATCACTATTTTAATACTTTAACCCTGGTCTCGCAAGTGTTGTTTTTTCACACAATTTTAAACCATAAAATCACTAAACTTCAGCTGCTCAACCTTAAAGTATACACTATACCGGGTGTTTCAGAATAAAACCGACAAACTTTTAGGGTGTACTAAAGAGGTAAAATCAAGTCAAAAAGTCCCATACAACACCTATCCAAAAATGCTTGGGTCCATTATTTTATGATCGAGTATTTAAGTTTGGTAGCCTGTGTCATGGATTAGTATCCTGTGCACGACTGGCTGCAAGGCGCATGCCTTACTGTGGCTTCATGCAAAACAAACTCGGATGCAGCAAGGTGCACCAACCAGTGAGAAACCTTTGCGATGATCAAATTACTTCGAAACTGTAATATCGTCTAATCGTGCCAAGACAGGTGCAGCTTGCAAGATGTCAGTATACGACGCGTTTTGCAGGGACGCGGACCTGGCTTTTTTCCAAAGCCTTTTACTACCCATCAGCTCTTAACGTTTCTGTAATGAAAAGTAAGTTAGAAGTAATGCTATTTTTAAATTAAGAAAGCAAAAGAACGCAGCACAAGTTTCTTTTTTATTATTTAAGGAAACCTTGTTTTGTTTTTCTGAAACTGGTCAGCCCAAGTACGTTCATTGTTCCCGACTTTTTAAAATAAAGCCTTCATTAACCGGCTGAAGCCTTAAGGGGAGAATGTAAACGGCCTGTTCCAACTGATGATACTGGAAGGTTGGGGGGGGGGGCAGTATCCAACTGTCCCAATTACCGTGTTACAACGTACGGTAGTTTTTATAAAAGCGTTTAAGAACGATGGTTAACATTAACAATAGGCATGCCTTCCTAGGTCAGATCAGGTATTTCAATGTCTTAAAAGAGTGTGAGTTGCAGTTTCCGGAATCGGCTCAGAGCGTTTACAACGCTCGTTAAACCCGCTCCCCCTCCTCCCAACTCACACCTCCCAGGCCAAGTTCCAAAAGCCGTTAGACTCCCATTTTTTTTTAACTGCCAAAAAAAAGTAATAAATAAACATGAACAGAAGAAAGGAGTGGGAAGATAAACGCCCCTGTGCAGTGGGCAGTGAAGAGAAAGGGGGGGGGGGGGACGTGGGAACCTACATTCCCTCCGACCCCGCCAAAACCCCCAACATGTGTCATAATGCTAAATAAATTCCTCCAGAATATGTGAAAAGGAACTGTCTAGAAGCTGGATACGTCAGTGATGCACCGTAAAATGCATCAGCTTCCCGGAACCCATACGGGAGCTAACGGCACACCGCCAGACCTTCAGGCTTTGTTCGGCCTCCTGCGAAACTTTTCCTAGTTGTAGCTACGGTGCCACTGCCTTGAGTAATTCCAGGAAAAAAGAGCCCGTTTGTTGCCAGACCAGCCATTAACCTCTGCATTAACCTTTGAGCACAATTTCGTCCACCATTCCGCCCATCCCGCCCCCGAAAAAAAAGGACAAAGCGTACCTGCACAGTGCATTACCCCCCCCCCACCCCCGTCACCACTTATACAAGCTACTCGACTGATGTTACGAAACTTTCGGGGCGAAATGTCTCCCAAAAAGTTGCCCTTGGTCCCCAATAACCCGACTGGCCACTACACCCACCAGGCTGCTACTGGCCGCTGTGATATAATAATGCAGTGTTCACACCGGACATTTCGTGCTCACGCAACTACGAAAACGTTTATGAAAAGCAGCGGTGTTTTTACAGCTTTGAGCAACATATTGCGTGTAGAAATTATTAACCTACTAGCCGAGTCGCTCGCTGACGCTCGCTCATTCGGCGTAGTCTCGCTTTGCTCGACAACATTTCTTGTTTTAACATTTATGCTGCTGACGGAGAATTTCACACCAAAAAACGATCATGAGCATTGTAGTGCGCGTTTTTCGTAATGTTTCAGGTCATAAACAAACTATAACTTGTGCCTACTCTTTCATTTTTCTTTGTTTATATCATAGTAAGTCTTGCTACTAATTTTGCAACCTGATCCCTGTCGTGAACAGATTTTTTTATTCAAATAAATTGTGCTGCGTAAGATGTAGAAGCAAAACCAGATCTGAACACCAGGAATCGCAAGTCACCTATTATTCGTGTTAGTACGATCAAACCCCTATAAATTCTTAAATCATCCATACATAGGTTTTCTTGTTTCATTAATTTTAGGAATGTTTACGCCCTGCTTTGTGTGCTTTAGCGTTTTGGTGCATTACTTTATGTCTTCCTATCTCCAATGGCGAAGTAGATGTAAAACATCAAAAGATAATAATGCGCCATTGAACAAAGATTAACACAAAGGTTTGTTGACAGAGTTAACCAACCGTTTCGTGAGTTTTAATGCAAGTCAGCCTACACGCTGTACGAAATCATACCCCAATATGCGTGTTTACCACAATTATGCTAGACTGTTGAGTAGAGCACCAGCTAATGGCATATTGATCGAATGTCGATGTTTTACAAATGCAAACGTACAAATATTTCTAACACACTTTTCTGTTATAGTTTGTTTAAGTAGGCCTAATTTGCATTTATCATTTAATCTTTTCGTACCTTTACGTAATTTCATTTTAACTTACGGCCAAATTGGCAGTTTGAATTTGAAATACACAAAATACAACTCCCAACAGTCGTCCCATGAGTGAGCTGCACGTGCCTCATTCTTGAATGACAACTATTCGGATTGCAGGCCATAATTCCACCGACAACAATGCTGCACCACGCGCCGCCTACGTGGCACAACAATTGTGGACCATACTCTCAGCAGGAATGTGTGATATTCCGAAACTAACAATCAACTTCGAAAAATTCGTTTCAACAATAGTCCAAAGGGTTTTTCCCCGTTTTTTTCGAGGGGAAAACTTTTACCTAGAACTACGAAAATACGCCTAAACGATATCCGGAGTAATTTCCTGTCTTTCGAGACCTTTCTCACGTTTCTAGCCTTCCTACTTCTGGAGGAGAAGTTTTTAATGGTTACTAGCGGAGTCGCTCGCTTCGCTTGCTCATTCAGCCGAGTCTCGCTCGAGGAGATTTTTTGTTGCAATACTTATGCGAAGACGGACAATTCCACACCAAAAACAAACAGTCAAATTATCAAGCAAATGATCAGTGAAGTACGCGTTTATCGTAAGGTTTCAATTCGTAAACAACCGGTTACTGCGCCTACGCTGTCTTTTCTGTTTGTTTATACTCATTTGCCACATTCAATAAGATTCATTTTCACTTCTGAATAAATATTTAGCCTACTACTTAATTACTGTATTTACGAAAAAGTGCTGTTTCTGATGACAAACGCTGATTATCGTTCGCTTCGCTCACTCAATCAGCGCACACATTTCCTCAGAACCGTGACTGAATCATTGTAACACCGAGAACCACACGTCACATGTAATTTGTGTTAGTACTACACTTTACATGGGCTTTTTTGTTTCACTTTTTAAAGAGTTTGTTTCGTTCAGTGAAGATTTTTCCATCGGTTCCTTATCACTTCACGTTCTGATGACCCCTGACTTGGTGAAACAGCTGCAGAAATCAAGTCGGCTGGGGCCCCGGTTCCAATGATCTTTTAGCCAACGTAGAAAGTCGTTCACTTGCACTACTGAATAAATATTTAGCCTACTACTGTTTCTGATGAGAAAAGCTGATGTTCGTTCGCTTCGCTCACTCACTCAATCAGCGCAAACATTTCCTCAGGAACGTGACTGAATCAATGTAACCACCAAGAACCACACATCACTTGGCGAAACAGCTGCACTACTGAATAAATATTTAGCCTACTACTGTTTCTGATGACAAACGCTGATTTCACTCGTTTCGCTCGCTCATCCGCCGCGTCTCGCTGCGCTCGAGGAGATTTCTTGTTGCAACTCATGTGGTCCTGACAGACACTCGCAGCAAAAATTATCAAACAAATGTTCAAGAACGTGATCCGAATAATATGCGCATTTTTCTTAGTGCACAGTTCATAATACAAATGATAAACAAAACTAAAATTGGTCAAATAAGTTCAAAGTAGCAGTAGTGTTTCACGTATTTTCTTTTATCCAATGTAGAAAGTCGGTCATTTCCACTACTGAATAAATATTTATCCTACAACTTACTAAAAGTGTTTAAGAAAAAGTGCTGTTTCTGATGACAAACGCTGATTTTCGTTCACTTCACTCACTCACTCAGCGCAACCTCAGAAACGTGACCACCACCACAGCCGACCTCCATGAAACACACTACAACATAAAATGCCACGGTTTTTAGTTTAAACAAAACTAAAAATTGTCAAATAATGTCATTCCAGAGTTGTAATGTTATCATTCAATATCTATACCTGTTAAACTTTTGGGCTGGGGCCAATCACTTTTTATCCAACGTAGAAAATCGGTCATTTTCACTATGAAGAAATAGCCTATATTACTTACTAAATGTATTTAGGAAAAAGTGCTGTTTCCAATGACGAACGCTGATTTCGTTCGCTTCGCTCACTCAATCAGCGCAAATATTACCTCAGATCCTCACATCACTTAAAAGCACTATGTAGCACTACGCTTTACATAGCTTTTCTTGTTTCACTTATTTTAAGATTTTTTTCCTTTACATCCTGCTCAGTACAGCTTTTTCCATCGGCTCCTCATTATTTCTGTATGTTATGACCGCACGCTTGGCGGAACAACTGCAGAACGTCAAGTGACAAAGCCACGGTTTGAATCAAAGAAGAATGATAATTGGTTTGAATGTAAGTTAGACCTACACAAGACAAAAACCCGTATGCAAACCAGTTCGTGTTGTAGCCCAAATAAGGAGGGAACTGGCTGATTACTTTACTACTTTACTTTAATGCTCGAATATTGTTGTTTGAAACGATACAAATGCAGGCGTAAAAATATTCTAGGCACCCTTTTCTGGTGTGAATATATTTTCTATACGTAATTTAGTATTTAGCATTTAATTTTTTTCTGTCTTTGTGTTACTACTAAACGATTATTCTCTTGTCCAGAATTTGTCAGTTATTGTAGAATCGATGAATGACTAATTTTAAAACGGGTAATAAAATACTGCGAAAAGCTACGTGTCTTTACTGATTGTTACTGAGAACAACAAGTTATTGACTCGCTCTTCGTTGGTCCGTTGCCGCCAGACGATTGTTGATGGACATTTCAGATAATTTCGAAAAAGATTTGGCAATAATCATTCTGCCGCGTCTCGCTGCGCCCGAGGAGATTTCTTGTTGCAATACTTATGCAAAGACGGATAATTCCACACCAAAACCAAACAGTGAAATGACCAAGCAAAAGATCACGCGTTGAATGATGAAGTACGCGTTTTTCGTAAGGTTTCAATTCGTAAACAAACGGTTACTGCGGCTATTCTTTCTTTTCTCAAGATTCAACAGATTCATTTTTACTACCGAATAAATATTTAGCCGACTACTTAATAACTGTATTTAGGAAAAAATGCTGTTTCTGATGACAAACGCTGATTTTCTTTCGCTTCGCTCACTCAATCAGTGCACACATTTTCTCAGAAACGTAACACCGAACCACACATTACTTGTAATTTGTGTTAGTACTACACTTTACATAGGTTTTCGTGTTTCACTTATTTTAAGAATATTTTTTCTTTACGTCCTGCTCAGTTAAGATTTTTCCATTGGTTTCTTATCACTTCACTTTCTGATGACCCCTCACTTGGCGAAACAGCTGCAGAAATCAAGTGAAAACGCCACGGTTCCAATGGTCTTTCATCCATCGTAGAAAGTCGTTCGTTTGCACTACTGAATAAATATTTAGCCTACTATTGTTTCTGATGACAAACGCTGATTTTCGTTCGCTTCGCTCACTCAATCAGCGCAAACATTTCCTCAGAAACGTGACTGAATCCATGTAACAACCCAGAACCACACATCACTTGTAATTTGTGTTAGTACTACACCCTACATGGGTTTTCTTGTTTCATTTATTGGAAGAATTCTTCTTTCCGTCCTGCTTAGCACAGATTTTTCTATAACCGTCTTATCACTTTCTGATGATCCCTCACTTGGCGAAACAGCAGCAGAGCGTCAAGTGAAAACGCCACGGTTTGAATGTAAGTTGGGCCAACACAAGACACTAACTCGTAACCAAATAATAAAAGCTTTTTATGTTTTAGCACAAATAAGGAGGGTACCGGCTGATGACTTTACGTAAACACGAATGCTCGAATATTGCTGTTTGAAATGATATAGATGCACACGTAAAGATATTCTTGGCACATTTTCTGGTGTCAATATCAAGGACCGCCGCGGTCCTTATGTAAGCCTCAGCATGAACTTCCGTGTTAAACGTCAAACTTTGAAATCCTATAGTTTCGCCCAAAATTGACATAGACCAACGAAATTCGGTATTTGGAGTCGTGTCATAACTATTTCACCGCATTACAAATTTTAATGACAACAATTAAACCGTTCGGCGTCCACAGCATGGTCATTTCTTGTTGTTGTTGTTCTTCTTCTTGTTGTTCTTGTTGTTCTTGTTGTTGTTGGGACTCTTTGCTCTGACCTGGAGATCGAACCACTGAACCGATTTTCAAGTTCTATAGCTTAAAACGTAGGTATGGACAAGGCCTAGGCCCTTTCGCAGGCTATTTTAATACAACTACAATATTCTTGACACGGAAAGCCAAATGGGCTAAAACTTTTGCTCTTACCTAGAGACCGAACCAATGAACCGATTTTCAATTTATATAGCTTAACACGTAGGTATTAACACCGACCAGGGCCTTTTGAACCCAATTTTGATGTGACTGCGGTATTCTAGTTGGCAGAGCAATTATTATTGCAGAGCACTGGGCAGAAATCATTAATGTACTCTTATCCCTCACTTGGAGGTCGAACCACTGAATCAATTTTAGAGTTCTATAGCTTAAAATGTAGGTATGGACAAGGCCTAGAGTCTTTCGCATGCTATTTTAATGTGACTACAATATTCTTTACACGGAAAGCCAAATGGGCTAGCAATTTTGCTGTTAACAAGAGATCGAACCAATGAACCGATTTTCAATTTGTATAGCTTAAAATGTAGGTATTAACACCGACCAGGACCTTTTGAACCCAATTTTGATGTGACTGCAGTATTTTCATCGGCAGAGCAATTATTATAGTAGAGCACTGGGCAAAAATCATTAATGTTGCAGTTGGGACTCTTAGCCCTCACCTGGAGATCGAACCACTGAACCGATTTTCAAGTTCTATAGCTTAAAACGTAGGTATGACAAGGCCTAGGGCCTTTCGGATGCTATTTTAATCTCCAACCACTGAACCGATTTTCAAGTTCTATAGCTTAAAACGTAGGTATGACAAGGCCTAGGGCCTTTCGGATGCTATTTTAATGTAACTACAATATTCTTGACACGGAAAGCCAAATGGGCTAGAAATGTTGCCCTTACCTAGATATCGAACCAATGAACCGATTTTCAAATTCTATATCCTAAAACGTAGGTATGGACAAGGCCTAGGGCCTTTCGTAGGCTATTTTAATGTAACTACAATATTCTTGACACGGAAAGCCAAATGGGCTAAAACTTTTGCTCTTACCAAGAGATCGAACCAATGAACCGATTTTCAATTTGTATAGCTTAAAATGTAGGTATTAACACCGACCAGGGCCGGGCCTTTTGAACCCGATTTTGATGTGACTGCAGTATTCTAGTCGGCAGAGCAATTATTACTGCAGAGCACTGGGCAGAAATCATTAATGTACTCTTACCCCTCGCTTGGAAGGTGAACCACTGAACCGATTTTAGAGTTCTATAGCTTAAAACGTAGGTATGGACAAGGCCTAAGGTCTTTCGCATGCTATTTTAATGTAACTACAATATTCTTGACACGGAAAGCCAAATGGGCTAGAAATTTTGCCCTTACCTAGAGATCGAACCAATGAACCGATTTTCAAGTTCTATAGCTTAAAACGTAGGTATGGACAAGGCCTAGGGCCTTTCGCAGGCTATTTTAACGTAACTACAATATTCTTGACACGGAAAGCCAAATGGGCTAAAACTTTTGCTCTCACCTAGAGACCCTACCAATGAACCGATTTTCAATTTGTATAGCTTAAAATGTAGGTATTAACACCGACCAGGGCCTTTTGAACCCGATTTTGATGTGACTGCAGTATTCTAGT
>JAHWFP010272030.1:14579-24591 GCA_023313725.1 Lithobius niger
CTTTAAGTTTTTTAAGGCTTACATCCGTATTTTATACGCTTAAGCGTTTTTTAATACTAATACTTTCTACACGTAATTTAGTATTTAGCATTTAATCTTTTTCTGTCTTTGTGTTACTGCAAAACAATTATTCTCTTGTCCTAGATTTGTCAGTTATTATAGACTCGATGACCCTCAGGACTCCAATGTCCTTCAGGACTCCAATTTTAAAACATAATATGTTACGCAAAGCTGCGCGTGTTTACTGATTATTACTGAGAACAAGTTATTGACTCGTTCCACGTTCGTGGTTGCCACAGTCCATTTTTGATGTACGTTCTGAACGGCTTCGAGTCCACGAAAAAAATTTGGGCAACAATCATGACGTCATGTATTGTTGAGGCATTGTTGGGTGATTGTTGCTGATTGTTGCAAATGGTCATTTTTCGTTAATTTCGGTCATTTAGGACCCAGCTCGGACTTTAAAAATACGTCTACACAAAGGACGGATTAGTTTGCTTTATTCGGACAAACTTCTCATATCTGCAGCCATCTACTTCCAGAAGAGAAGACGAACTACCCGAACCAACCAAGTATAAATTGCATCTTTTTAACGAGGAGAGACTAGCGGAGTCGCTCGCTCCGCTCGCTCATACCGCCGCGTCTCGCTGCGCTCGAGGAGATTTCTTGTTGCAATACTTATGGGAAGACGGACAATTCCACACCAAAAACAAACAGTCAAATGATCAAGCAAATGATCAGTGAAGTACGCGTTTATCGTAAGGTTTCAATTCGTAAACAACCGGTTACTGCGCCTACGCTTTCTTTTCTCTTTGTTTATCCTCATTCGCCACATTTAATAAGATTCACCAGATTGATTTTCACTTCTGAATAAATATTTAGTCTACTACTTAATTACTGTATTTAGGAAAAAGTGCTGTTTCTGAGGACAAACGATGATTATCGTTCGATTCGCTCACTCAATCAGCGCACACATTTCCTCAAAAACGTGACTGAATCATTGTAACACCGAGAACCACACATCACATGTAATTTGTGGTAACACTACACTTTACATGGGCTTTTTTGTTTCACTTTTTAAAGATTTTTTTCTTTACGTCCAGCTCAGTGAAGATTATTTCATCGGTTCCTTATCACTTCTGATGACCACTCACTTGGTGAAACAGCTGCAGAAATCAAGTGAAAATGCCACGGTTCCAATTATCTTTTATCCAAATTAGAAAGTCGTTCACTTGCACTACTGAATAAATATTTAGCCTAGTACTGTTTCTGTTTTCGTTCGCTTCGTTCACTCACTCAATCAGCGCAAATATTTCCTCAGGAACGTGACTGAATCGATGTAACCACCATCAATGGCTGCACTACTGAATCTAGACACACGCTAGTGTGTCGCCGCCAAGTAATAGTAGATCATCCCATTGTAGACATCCGATTGTTAAAAATTGATTGTTAATGATAAACTAGCAGACATGTGTCTGTTAACTGTAAGCAACTGAAAGCATATTTTGGCATGTTGAGGATAAATCCCAATGCTACAGAAATGTTTCAAATTGTGGAAAATGTAAAGGAAAGGGTCAGATATTAAGAAAAACTAAAATTTAAAGGATGACTGTCCACCAATCAGAGAAAAAGATGCGTCAATAACGTTGTTTTTATGTTACTGTCTAGCTAGCTGGCTGGCTAGCTAATAAGATTTTTCCCATGTTAAATCCCATAGACTTTTTGCTCAAGGCTAGCGCAAAATTGAGAAGGCCTACGTACCTGAACTTTTGCACACGGATGCATGGTGATCTGAGGATGGTCCTTTTGTTGGTTTGGGGGTTTATTTATTTATGTGAAATAACTGCAACGCCCAAAGGAGCAATTAAGCAGTATAAAAACAGAACAAAAACAAGGAAAAAAGAAGCCCACAAGCGCCACAGACGCAAGGCAATCAAACAGTATGGCTGCAGATCATAGGCTGTAAAGTAGTATTGAGCTTTCTAACGAAAGCAAGTTCAGAGTCAGTTTGAACAACCTTTTGGGGCAAATTATTCCATTCAACAATGGTGCGCGGAAAAAAGGAGCCTGCAAGTACGTTCTTGCTGCACTGTAATCTTTTCACCTTTCTGGTGTGGTCATGGCGACCCATAAAGTCAGGGGCACCACAGAAGTCAATTGGATTCACAAAACACAGTTGCAACCTATGGAGTTTTTTTCGCTCTTCCATCGAGTTCCACAACATCTTGTTACACATTCCAGTGACACATGTCTCTCTCTTGTAACTGCCAGTGACCATTCTCACCGCCCTCCGCATCACTCTCTCAAACAATCCGAAAGAAATTTCGTGTAGGGATCCCACATAGCACTGCAGTATTCTAATTTAAGACGTGCAACAGTGTTGAACACAATCTCCCGAACTCTGGGACTAGCTTGTTTAAGAAGCCTGTGGAAAAACTTAATTTCACTATTGACTTTGGTATAAATACCCTGGACTTGGTCAGACCAGACAGCTTTCTGTCGAGCATCATCCCAAGACAAGAGACTTTAGCGACATTTTGCAATAAGTGGCCATTTATGGAATATCCAGGATCAGTGGCATTTCTTCTGTGTGAAATGGGTAGCACCTTGGTCTTAGTTTCATTTAGTTTCATTTGCCAGATGTCGCGCCAATTGCTAACCTTGCACAAATCGGTCTGCAGAATTTGTCTATCATGTTCATCCCTTATGACTCGGTAAATGTAAGTGTCATCGGCGAAGAGTTTATGACAGGAAGACACAACCCACATTAGGTCATTTATGTATAGTAGGAACAAGATTGACCCGCTCACGGAGCCCTGGGGTACACCAGATGTTACGGGCACCCTGTCAGATTGGCTGCCCTCCACCATCACGTACTGACTTCTGTTCCTTAGGAAGCAGCCGAACCAGCTAATCACCTTCTGACATATGCCATACGCCTCCATCTTCATTAACAACAGTTCATGTGGCACTGTGTCAAAGGCTTTGGCCATATCGAGTGAAACGACATCCACAGAGAAACCCAGATCGAGGCCCACGGCAATATCATGCACCATGGATGTGAGCACAAGTTCGCATGAAGCACCTTTCCTAAATCCAAACTGCTCCTGCGTAAGGAGTTTTTCTTCTTACAAAAATCGCACCATTCCACTGACAATAATATGCTCGAGCATTTTACAGCAAATGGACGTTAAGGCAATGGGCCTATAGTTTTTAACGTCACTCTTCTTACCTCCCTTAAAAATAGGCAGGAACTTTACCCTGCTCAAGTGATTGAGCAAAAATAAAATACAAGAAATTTGCACTAATATCAGCAGTATTTGTGAGAGCAGTACCTCCAATACAATCGGGTTCAACTGCCTTACCCTCTTTCAACCCATAAATCAAGTTTTTAACTTCCCCGCGATTTATCACAATGCTCTTCATTGTGTTTGCGGTCTGCGAATCAAGATGATGTTCATCAGTAGTAGGTGAAGAGTGTGTAAAAACAGACTCGAAGTAACGATTTAAAAGGTTTGCCTTGGAGGAACCATCAAATGCTTGGTCACCAGTTGAAGAAACAAGAGTGGGTACACCACACTTTTTGGGGTCAATGCTTTTCACATACGACCAAAAGGGGGCGTCGGACGAACGTCTAACTGGAAAATCGTCTAATGAGATAATTGTCTAAAATCTGCCTAAATAAAAAATCTGGAAAAGCATCTAAACCGAATATAGTATAATGGATAATTGTATAATGGATAAACGTCTAACTGGATTAACGTCTAACTGTGGTTCCTGATGTCATATGTATAGCTGCAGCGAGCGCGGTAGCGCGAGCGAGGCAGGGATATTAGACGATTTTCTATTATACGAATTTCCAGTTAGACGCTTTGCCATTATACGAATTTCCTGTTAGATGATATTCCGTTATACTGTTTTCCGTTATACGTTCTTCCAATTATGCGATTTTCCAGTTAGACAATTATCCCTCGCCCCACCAAAAGCGTTTGGGGTTGTTGGCAATGTCTTCTCCAAGGTTTTACATGTACTTTCGCTTTTTATTTCGAATCTTATGTTTAATTAATAAACAAAAACGGAACGTTAAATGTTTAGAGTAAGGGTCTAAAAGTCAAAATCTAGAAGGAACACGGACAAGGTTTGACAGTAAGGGTCATCCATGGCTTATCCTTATTTGGGGAAACGAAATTGGACGGAGTAAGATCCTCGACAGCACTCAACAGTTCGTTTCTGAAAAGACCCAGTTTTCATCAACAGTTTTTAAGTTCATTGTCGCCAGGAAGTCAGCAAAGCTGACCTCCAGCCTCTCAGTTACTAGAGTCCAGTTTTTCCTGCCATATAACATCCTCTTGATTTTGTTAGAAGCCTTTTTCGCAATGGCAAGTGGCAAAACAAGATAAATAATTTTGTGGTCAGAAATGCCATCTTCAACATTTACTGCAATGTCCCTGTCCAAAGAAGTAAAGATCAAATCTAAGCAATTTTCTCCGCGTGAAGGTTTTTCAACCACCTGCTCCAGGAAGAACTCCTCATCAGCAACTGTGGGCCACTGGCTTAAAATCGCAAGTTTTTTCCCGCCATGACTGCTCGTGCCATTTCAGATATGGTAGATTTAAATCCCCCCCCCCCCCCAATGACAATGTTTCTAGCATTTGAAGGGATGATCTCCCTGGCTTGGTCATAAATACTGTTGATAGTAGTAACATTACCAGAAACAGGGCTATAGAGACAACATAGCCAGAGTGGATCACTATTGCCAACAGTCACCTTACACCAGCAAGTTTCAACATCACCAGTAGTTTCAAGCATATAGATTTGAAGCGTGCTTTTAATAGCAATAATGACACCATAACCATGATCTTGGCGATCACGTCTGTGAATGTTATGTGTAAATATGTTATGTGTAAATGTTATGTGTAAATATTGTCCTCGTTATCGAGCCATGTTTCAGTACCCAAAACAATGTCCGGGCTGTAATGCTCAATCATTTCAATCATCTGTACTTCTTTATTTCTAATGCTACGGAAGTTGATAAGAATAAGCTTCAGATTAATATCCTCACTTAGAAAGGTTTTATGGACAGTGCCTTGAACACTTGAAAAAAGATTCCCATTTTGAGGGTCGCAACCATCATCATTAATTTCCTCAAATCCGGTAGGAGGCAGTTGTTATGGGTGAAAAGAGGGCGAGATACAGAGTTTGGATGGGCAGGGATCACCAGCTGTCTGCCCATTTCGCGTTTTTTGGTGTGATGCGCCTGATCGCATTTGGCTTTGGTGGTCTACCTTTAAATGGTTTGATAAGGGTGCCTTTTGGCCAAGGCATTTGCTCTTCGATAGCCTCCACATCATCCCCATTTAATTCCACACAGAAAGATGAAACGTATCGTATTTTGTTTCCAGCTTTAGGCAGTTAACATCTGCCTTAATGAAATTCCGATAGCAATAGACACATAAGTTTCAGATGTGTCAGGTGCTAGCCTAGTAATGAAGATTCATTTAGGATCCTTGAATCGTAGAGGAACTGCCACAAGTTTCTTAGGCAAGGTTTGAGCTGTTTCAAGCGCTTGATGTCGCACGTTTTGGGGTAGACTTCAGTGAATTGCTATACGAAGCTTTCGTAGTTTCCTTTGGGTTAAACTTCAAGTGGGATTTAGGTTCAACAGATTTGTCATTCTGACGAATTTCCCCGACAATGGTACGTGACACACTACAATAATTAGTATGAGTGGGAGGAATTGTAGTGTCAGGTCGTGGACGTAATAAGGCATTTTTCCTCCGTTTGTTTACCACAGTTTCATACCCATCAGGATCGGCTGCTTCATAGCCATCCGATTCTTCTAAATTGGATGAGGATTTCTCAGCATTTACCGACAGGTTTGCTTTTTCAACCTCAGAGTCATTCCTAGCCTGAAGAATATAATTATTTAAAGCCGGCGATTTAGTTTCCCGAAATGAATCGCGATTATCAACATGGTTTGGGTCATCGTGAAGTCGTAGCGGTGTGCTAGTTTTGGTTTCGAATAAAGCGGGTATCGCGTTTTCGTGAGACACTTCCGGTTCATGCTCCACTTCTGTTTTCTGCCACACATCTGGTACAGAAACAACATAGCGGTCGCACGTGTTATTCCCCTGGGAACGCTTCAATGGAAAATTTTTCAACTTTGTTGGATGTGCTTCGTTTTCCGCATTGTATTGTGCGATAGTTAGTTGAAAAACAGCGTTTCGAAGCGCACTAAGTTCCTGGGTCATGAATGTGAGTGTTTTCGACAAACATCCGAAATTAGCAAGCTATACGACCCGGCGGAAAATGGAGTTTACGTGCAACGAAAGTTGGTAACGAAGTTAGTGGCAATGATTTTAACATTTCTGCAATGATTAGCGCTTCATTATAGCACTTGTTTACGACGTCACTGGATTCATTTGCTGAAAGATCGGGTGCGTATTTCATTAAAATTCTTTTAGCTTCCTGAATCTCGTCCCAAGAGTAAAATGATGCACAGGTATTTGCAAGCAGATCCAATTGGATACTGTCCACATTGATCGACAAGTAAAACAACATTTCATTTGCGATTAAAGCTGGCTGCATTGCCGACACCTTACCAGTAGTAAAAAATACCCCGTTCGGTTCAACTGGATCGGCTGTCTTGGTTTTGGAGGTGTGCAGATCGATATTTACGCCGCCATCTGGGGCCTTCTTGGCATCCACTAAGGTATGTTTCTCAGTCTGGTCCGAAATCGAAGGAGCTTCTTGAAGTTGAATAAAAGGTTTCAGCCTCTCCGCAAGTTCATCTTTAAGTCCATTGACTGGACAGCCCCACTTCTGCAGTTCTGCCGCCAACTCAGCTTTGCTTAACTTGGAGATATCCATCACTCAATTACTCAGCATTGTATACTCAGGGGTTGTAGGGGTCAGGACAAATGCGTGGAAGGGTTTTGAAATTCCGAACCAGGGAATTTAAATTTCGTTTCTTTTCCAAGTTGCAACTAAAGATTTTAAGCAACAATGGCTTGAACAATCAAGACTGGTCCTTATATTTATTGTAAAAGCCTAGACGAACTAAAAACTGAACTGTAACTAAGGACAAAATAAAGAAACATTAACGTTGCCGTAGATTGCGTAAGAATAAAGCGACGCACGTTAGATGATGGTTATGCAACAATACGAGCATACACGAGCTAATGGGTTTTTTGTTAATAACCAGAAAATAAAATGCTTCGCGTTCTGCTGTTTTAGTAACAGCGACCTTCGGGGGTTTCTGCATGACTAAATGTGAACGAAATCTTGAAAAATTAAGGGGAAGGTGCCGGGATAAACAAAACAATGAAGGAGATGCGCTGATTGAGTGAGCGATTGTAAGCCAGTGTGTGCAAAAATGGGATTGAAGCATCTTAAACAGACGGTGTATGTAACCTTATGTACGTTCACAGTCCTATGAAAGTTATGATATCCACCCAAAACCAAAACTGGTAGAAAAACCCGCCAAGTTTCCAAAAACGGTCGGCCTTTGAAGGTAGTGATATCATTCCACCAGAGTTAATCCTATTAACCGCCAAGGTTAATCCTATTAACCACCAAGGTTAATCCTATTAGCCAAGTTAATCGCACCAAATAATACTTTGGACGTTAAATGAAAACTTGAAGATTGCTACCGCTAGTAGCAATCTTCTAGTTTTCATTTAACTTTCCAACTATTAGTATGTGCGATTAACGAATGATATCACTACCTTGAAAGGCCGACCTTTTTTTTGGAAACTTGGCGGGTTTTTTTCCAGTTTTGGTTTTGGGTGGATAAATATTTAGCCTACTACTTTTCTGATGACAAACGCTGATTTTCATTCGTTTCGCTCGCTCATCTCCTCCGCGTCACGCTGTGCTCGAGGAGATTTCTTGTTGCAACTCATTAGATGAGTGGCCCAATGTTGGCCAACCATTGATTACGTTGGCGACACGTTTTCAATGGTTTTACCATGTTGGCCCAGTGTCGGCACAATCTTGGTGCGCCTGCATCCTCGGGGCAGTCACATGGCCCACTGTAGGGCCTATCAATGAGTACCAACAAGTAGGCATCCTTTCGTTGGACCAACGAATTTATTTTACTACTTCACCAACATACTGGCACCCTTCACTGGGCCAACCTAGCTCTTTGCTGTCCCTCCAACATATTAGAAGGCCTTTACTGGGCCAACGTATTCCTTTATGGGCTCACCAACACGTGGGCCATCCTTGATTGGGCCAATGTACGTATTTATATGCTCTATCAATGTTAGAAACAATCATTTAACGTAATTATTTAACGA
Source organism: Lithobius niger (assembly GCA_023313725.1). NCBI lineage: Eukaryota > Metazoa > Arthropoda > Chilopoda > Lithobiomorpha > Lithobiidae > Lithobius > Lithobius niger. Next base: position 22,880 of record JAHWFP010272030.1, read on the forward strand.
ATTGTTTAACACAAGTAGCGTTACTATGAGTTTATAAGATTGTCCATAATGATGAGTAGTACCTATGGACACACAGCACGGTCAAACTGGATTTTCTATCGAGTGATTATAAAATCTTATTTATGTATACTGCGCTAAATTGTTTGCATTTCTTCTATAGGCCATCAATTTTCTACGGACTTGAAACTTCATTAAAATGTTACAATGAAAACTTGTTCTCCCTGCATTCTTAGCTTTATATGCATAGTTTAAGGTCAAAGCCACATACGGTTCTGGTGGTGTAGTGGATAACGACTATGACTCAAGTGCTATCGCATCTCTCCGTTGAACCGCTTCAATTTAGAACTCTCTTGCCTGGGAGATCGTTGATCGCTTCACCCTCGATGATGCTTGACTGGGTAAGTATCTCCTGCGACCTTGGTCTTCTTAAACTAGTTCTGCTTGTTGCAGATTAATTTTATTTGTAGCAAGATACAGTAGAGTCTATTATTCATATATTAGTGTATGTTAAATAATTTTATGTTTTTACATGTTTGTTATACTAAATATTTATTTACTGTTCTTTATTTTTCAGCAAACCTCATATATCAATTTTATTTCTCCCATTTAATGTCTATGTTGCCCTGCGTATCGCGTGTTCTGGGTCCGATGCTGACGACAGTCAGTCATTACGTCACTCGTCTGCTGCTTATGACGTCACTCTGCCTCATGCTGTGTCTTAGCTCATGTCGCCTGATCAACGCAGTGAGTCCGTAATCCACTTCATTCTTGTCTGCTGCTAGTTCATCGTTTCTATGACTAAGATGGCCTTTCCCCAAGATAGGAACTTCTTCAGCCAATTCAACACTTCAAAGCTTTAAGGTAAAGAACTTACGGTTAATAATGCAGTTTGGCTTGCCTTCTGAACTCAATGTTTGTTGACGCCTCGTGCATCAACAAACCAGTGTAACGTTATAGCGAGGGTCCCCGTATAAACACTTCGTATTACTCTATTGCGAGTTTGAGAATTTGTCTGAAGCATAATTTTCCGAGGACCTGCTTCTGTAAGATTTGCAGTGGTTATAAATAATTATGGCTATGGCTAATATCTTCTTTTTCTATCACTCGTAGCAACCGTGAGGTAAAAGGGTGCGCTCTATAGGGGTTTTTCCGCTGCTCATTAACGCCCCCGTTAATATGAAACGGCAGCGATATCTTGTGCATACTGACTTCCCCCTCCTGCTTTCATGTTCCGTTACGAGAAGTAGGCTATTACGCCTTTGCCTTTTTGTAAGCAAGTGTTTAATCCGTCCGAAGTGCTTTAAAACGGGACATATCATGTTCGCCATATGAATTGAATTGAATCTTTATTTAAGTGAGTCTAAGGACCTACGAAGGCCATATGAAGACGCAGTTGCCAACAACTAGGTTTCACCTGCATGCTCCCGTATTTTTACGCAGAGTCGTATTTTTCTTAATTGTCGCCTGGAACACATCTCCTGTTAAATGTAATTGTTGTCGAATGGCAGATTAATAGCAGGATTATCAATTCGTTATCCAATCATTTGTCTGTAGTAAACAAGTAGGCACTCCAGCCTAACTTCCCACAGTAAATGTCACCCGATACTTTTGCAAAATCTAAACATGCGTTGTTTTCCATCTTAGCCTAGCAAATGCCGTTCAGAGGTGGATCTTATGTTTTCTTTCAGTTCTACTAATATTATCACCTACCC
>JAHWFP010272030.1:32071-45664 GCA_023313725.1 Lithobius niger
ATTTGGGCACTTGGAAAGAATATGAAGACGATTTCGATTCTGAGGTAGATATTTTTAGCAATGAGGAGGAGGAGAAATTGCTTGTATCGTATCGAATGAGAGAAAATGATGAATTAACCAATGCAAAAAAAGTTGAGGAGAGGGAGAAAGCGGCGCGGCGAGCCATCCTATTAGAGAATCGTAGGAGAAAGTTGGTAGATCCTGTCATTTGGAAAAATGAGAGAAAAGCTAGGCGGAGAATGTTGGAAAAGGAAAGACGGGGTGTGATGTGCTCGGAGGAGAAAAAATCTAGATTAGAGAAAAAAACTCTTAGTATGAAAATTAGTCTCGAACGGGAAACTGAAAAGCGGAAGAAAGTTAGACTAGAGAAACAAGCAGCTAGAATGAAAAAGAGTCACGTGCTCAAATAACTAAAGAGCTTGTAAAGTCAAGATTAATGAAACTTGTCCGCTTCATGCCATTGACAAATTATTTTGCTCACCTGGAAAGTATATAAAGAAATTGAATCCCTATTCTTCTTTAAAAATCATGGCGAAACAATATGAAAAAGTAGTTACGTTTGTGTGCAAAAATTGTTTGCTAGAATTTACATCGAAAGCAGAAATTCAAATACATTTAAAAATGTGCAAAATACACTACATTGGAAAGTTTAAAATCACTCCGATGTATTGTCATGTATGTAGAAAGTATTTCAATCCAAACATAGAACGAATGATCAATCACCACATCATTCGACACGGTCTCATTCTACCCGATGATAAATAATGATACTCCAAAAAGAAAAGACTACCGTAAATCGTGGATTAAATGCCCATTGGCTTATGCAGTTAATTTGGCAAAAATAGGGGGGTGGGCTTGAAATCGAGCATTATCAATTTTCTAACCTTTCTGGACATCTATTACAAAAAATTTCAAACTTTTGAACGATCTCTGAAAGATCAGTTTTTACATCCGTTTAATTGTTGTGAAGAAGGGAGGAGGCTTCGGTGAGAGATGCCTTGTGCAGGTGCTAGGAGCTAAAGGAAGAGTCCACCATTACTACAGAAAGGGAGAAGGGCCAGTAAACATAGCAAGCAATACTATCTTAATTCACATCATGTAACGTTTAGGTAATTTTTCGCAGAAAAACGACAATTTGAGGGATGGGCTTTTTCATGATTTTGACTTTACAGCATTTTAGGGGGTGAGCTTTAGCTTCAACTGGGCTTTTAATGCACGATTTACGGTAATTTATTAGGGACTCAAAGAGCGAGTGATCTTAACAGACGCTTCTATTTATTTAAGACTGTTTATATTATCCATCCAACTATTATATTTGGAGTCGTAAGTAACCCTTCCATTTAACGAAATAAAGCATTTTCCCATCTTTATCTTTCTTACTGCATATCACTTTTTCTACTAGAAACAACTCTGGAACTAGGGTTTTTTTGAATTTCCTGTTTGTAGAAACCACCCAATACCGCTTCAACTGACTCATCTTTTAAAAGATAAGTAACTGGTTCGGTTTTTTGCACTTTGCGAATGGTGAAAACTTCGTTAGTAAAATTTTGTAAATACCCTTTATCAAAAATTTTCTTAACTTTAGAAATTCTAACTTTATTTCCTAAGGCAAATTTGGGCTTTGTTAACGGTTGTTTCGACTTAATTCTCAGTAACGATTTGTGACGTCTGGTTACTTCCCTCGGTTTTAATTTAGTTGTAAAGTGTACTATGTCATTGTACCGCGAAACTAGCTCGTCGGTAATGTGTATCCACTGGTATGACCCCTGCTTAGTGAATCGTTTCCACATTTGAGTTTTCAGTGTTCTGTTGAAACGTTCTACAACGCTCGCTTTCTTCTTAGAGTGGGTAGAGTACATGTTGATGTTATGATGCGTAAGGAGTGCTTTGAAGTCTTTACTGTAGAATTCACTACCTAAATCGACTTGTAAATTTTTAGGGGGTGTCGTTCCTTCGAGAATCTTCTTAAAAGCTTCCGTAACGACTACACCGGATTTTGATTTAAGGGGAATGGCCCAAGATAACTTGGACATGACGTTATTGCAAGTCAGTAGGTAGTTAAATCCTTTATTAACGTTAGAGTAAGGTATCATTTCCACCAAGTCCGCTTGCCATACATCATTCAGACTCCGCACAATCACTTTCCGCCTCGGAAAATGTTTCCGCGTCGGTTTGTGGAGTTCGTTTACGAGTTGATCCATTTTGTTTTTTTTTCTTCCCATTCCGAACTTGAGCTTCGTCCCCATGATTTTTTAAACGATCGCAGCGGCTAATTTTTCTCTCCAAAAGGTCGAAGGATCCTTACGTATTTTTCGAGCTTTAGATATAAGAATTTCATTGGCGACGTGCCATTCGTTTAAATTTGAACTTTTTGAGTAGGCAATGTCATGTTCTTTACACACCTCATCCAGTTTATTTATTCCAGGATCCCCTCTAGCTAATCTATGATTTAGTTTTGTTCCTGGTCCGCAATATTGATATCTGGGTAAATGTACTTCTACCGGTAAATGGTCTATGATTTTATTTACGATCCCTTTCCCAGACTTGATGAAGGAAGCTCTTCTTGTTCCGCACACTTCGCAAAAGTAGACTTCCATGCTTCTGTTATTTTTCGATGTAATAATAGTAGGAGGTTCGGACCGGTTAGGTGTGGATCGTTTACATTTCACGCAATACTTCATCTTGGCCGATTTCTCTTTTTTTTTATTATGCACAATTTTTGTATCGTCGACCTAAATTTTGATAAGCGTTCTTTTTTTCTCGGGCAGTGATGACTCTTCGTTGTTCCAATTCCGATAAAATTTCTATCATTTCGTTCGTGTGACCGTCGTGACCTGCTTGGGCTGACCCGTACAAAAGTCTGAGTCTTTCGACCAGATCGTTAGGATCGTCATAATACCTGTAATCCACCCTGCTCCCGGTTTTTTTTTACCATACCAGTTCTCTTTTTCTTCGTTTTCCTATCCTCCCAGATAGGACCGATTATCGACACGTACTTGGCACTACGATTCAACTTAGGTTTTCGAGTGCCCGGATCTTTGTTTTGGTAGATAGCATGAGTGTTTTTTAAAAAGAGAACCGTAACTCGCCTTGACTTTGGGAGCATACGACGGTTCCTTCAAATCCTTAAAAACCAGCAAACTCCAAAGACCTCGTCTTCCCGCGTACTGACTACCACCGACCACTATGTCGTTCTCGAATATTTTTATGGGTTTATTAGCGATGCTCATTTCTCCAGTTTTCATGTCGTATTGCAGTCCGAAGACAAGATGGGTCTCTTTGGGATTTTGGAAAAATGTCATCAGGAAATATTTCGCCGTTTGGCCTATGACTTGCCAGGTAACAGACTATCCAAAGAACTGAGAGTTGGGAAATTTGGAAGTTCTGGAGGCGTCGACACACGTCTGTTTTGTATTGCCGAAAGTGTGGGGGCGACTTTCAAACCCGTACTGATAGATGCGTATTCGGTTCGCGTAGCTGGAGTCGAGTATTCGGAAATATTGGGATCTCGCGCTATCGGAGTTGAATGTTCGACGGAAGGTTTCGGCGATTCAAACTTCTCCGTATCGCTCACCATGGTTTCCCACTCTTCATCATCTTCATCCTCGAATTTATAAGTTTTTTTTATGGGAGTAATAATTCGTATACGTTTTAGTCGTTTTCTCGTTGGAAAACCGGCAATAGGTTTCGCAGGACTCACTACGGGTGGTGGTGGATTAACAACGGTAGGTTTCAAAGTACTAACGACGGGTTAAAAAAATTCTTGTAAAGATTCTTCTTGATCTCGTTCATCCAAACGTTGATTCAAAAATGTTTCCCGTAAACGTTTTTGAGATTTACTATTTCACGTTTCTTTTCCATGTTATTTTTTTTCTTTCTTTTGTTTTTATCATCGAACAAAAACGTACGTTTATAACGTCCCTCGTTCAACGTTTTGTTGATCGACCAAAACCCGTACGGATCGTCCCAACACGTTCTACACAACATTTTAAACTTCGGAAATTCCATGTCAGGATCAACATGATTTTCGTACTAATGGTTCAGGTTTAAATTGTCCACGGTAAATACGATTAATAAATTGGTGTTATCTCTAACCACTTGTTTGGGAATTCTGGTGTAAGACTGACTGCAATAAAAAACGTCGGCGTTAGAATGACGGCCATGAGCGAAATAACGTTCTATGTTTTTTTGTTTGTCTAAAAGAACATCGTCAAAAACCACGAGATTACGAAACTTGGTGTCCAACTCCTCGAGAGGAATTAAATCGTTTTGAAGTCGTGAAAACTAACTATCTCCCGTCCTACGGTTCCCTCAATTTCGGAAAATATAGACTGTAAAGCTCTGTATTTCGCTTGACACAGAGTTTTGCTGTACACGTATAATCTGTCGTGATCCAACCATCGTTCGTTACAGATAAAATTAAACAGTAAGTCCATCTTTCCGCAGTTTGCTGGTCCTATAATCAGGCATCTGATGTTTGAAGGTAGAAATGGCTGATTTTTGGGTTTCTTGATCGGCACAAAGAAATCGTAATTTTAAATATCCATCGTTTTTTCTTATTCAGAAATTAAACTCAAAAAGTCTTTGTCCGAAAACTTTTCGTTGAATGTATTAGATTCGACGACTCCGTAATCTACGTTACACCAAAGTTTTACGATTCTGGGAGCGTCGTTGCTGATGTACACGGAGTTGATTATACCACTAACTTCTGACAAGGACATACTTCCGCACGGAGCCAATTAAACCACGGTTTTTCTATAACATTTTTGTTAAGTTTTCCTTTAGTTTTGTGGATGTTGTTGTACACCCACGTTCTGAGACATAGCGGCTTATCCGACTCACCGTCTGCCTTTTGACAAAATAGGTAGCAGGTTGAAGCCGGTTGCGAGTAATTTGGGTAACTGAACATCGTCAGAGAAACGGGTTTCTGCTCGTCGGTTTCAATTTCTAATTTTTCGCAGATGTATTGTTTAAGATTTTTCATCGCGGTTTGAGATTCGGGGGTCGACGGAGAAATCCATCCCTTACACCTGGAATCTTTGTTCAAAATGGGAGAACCTATTCCTTTTAAATCTTCGAATTCTACGGAAGGAGATAAGACGTACTTTACTCCATTTTTTAAATTCGTCGCATTTTCCGTCTTAACTTCTAGAGAATTTGATTGCTACAGACTCGAAAGATTTCCATAACAGGTAGAATGAGACATTTTTGAAATTTCTTATTCCTTCTGTTTCTATATAAAAAAAGAATCGTTAAAATGCCAGTTAATAAATTTGGACAATCTTTGAAACGAATGCAAAGAGATGTAAAAGGGGTTCCGGGTATAGGATTTATATAAGACCTGAACCATGATTACGACATGCAGAATAAGCGACTTACTAAAGTCGGAGCTGCTACAGAACCCGAAGATGTCATAATTTATTCCCAATTTACCGAATTAGAAAATGACGTGAAAAAATTTAAAGCCGACGTTGGATTGAAGAAAGATGCGGATGGACATTTTAACGCTGAAAAGAAACGAATTAAAGATGTCGGACCCCCCCTCCCAGTCTAGGGACATTGCTACGAAAGAATATATCGATGCAAAAGTTGTGCCAGATTATAACATGCGGAACAATCGTTTAATTTAACTCGCTCCGGGGATAGAACTCGAAGATGCTGTTACCTATTCTCAATTAAGCCAGTTAGGAACCAATCTATCTTCTTTGATAGATGATTTGAAGGGAGTAGCATTTATATTAGACCCAAATCATGATACGGCATGCGGAATAAGCGTCTGACTAAAGTCGGAGCTGCTACAGAACCCGAAGACGTCGTAATTTATTCCCAGTTTACTGAATTAGAAACCGACGTAAAAAAACTTAAATCCAACGTAGGCTTGAAGAAGGATCCGGATGGACATTTTGACGCTGAAAATAAGCGAATTAAAGACGTCGCATCCCCCTCCCAGTCTAGGGACGTTGCTACGAAAGAATATATTGATGCAAAAGTTCTTCCAGATTATAACATGCGGAGCAATCGTTTTAGTAAACTCGCTCCGGGCATAGACATCAAAGACGCTGTTACCTATTCTCAACTAAGCGAGTTAGGAACCAACCTACCTTCTTCGATAGATAATTTGAAGGAGTACGTGACGCAAAAAATCGAACAACAGGTAGCATGTAAAACTGATCCTCAACGAAATTTTAACTCTGATCGGGAATTTGATGCAGGAAATAAACGTTTAACTAAAGTTGCTCCGGGCATAGATGCAGAAGATGCTGCAACTTGTTCTCACCTAACTGATTTAGAAACGGAATTGGAAAAACTTAAAACTGATCTATCGACAACTTTCCAAAACGTCTTATATTTAGAGAGGGGAGAATTCTCAGTGAATAATAAACTCATTACAAACTTGGCACCACTATACACATATCATCATGCGACCACTATGGAATATGTCCAAAGTATTTGTCCAATATTAATCAGTTTTCGGGCAAGTTGGCCTATCCATAAAGGTGATTTTTTCACGTGCATCAATAACTATCCTCGTCAACACATACAAGTAACGAAACACTATTATTTGTACGATGTGGTGATATCTACCTCCGGGTGGACAATTACATCTCTTCATAAAAGTTTGACCTTACGATGTATAAGAAGTGGAAATGCTTTAAATCTGAAAAACTATAAATATGATGAAGATATCAATAACCAATATTTTCAACTTTGGCCAAGACGCAGAACGAGAGTGGGTGACTCTTTTAATCATTGTGAAATGGATCCAGATTATTCTACAGGTGGCTCAATGTTGTTTAATGAATATTCATATATTTATATAATGTCCGAGGTTGACTTTCCACATAGTACAGATGTTACCTATACCTATCTGGACAATCCGTAAAGAAGCGATAAGATTGCATAACAGAACAGTGAAATTTGTCATAAAACAGGATTGATAATTTTAGTTTGAAAAGTCCACGTAAGTTCCCCTTTAAATTAGATTTGTACATACATTCCCAATAGCAAATAATTTAAAGAACCATCTCATCCAAAACCATCTCGTAAATGCCGCTTTTACCCAATGCTCTTAAAAAATACAAACAGAAATGTCCGCACCATATTTTATTAAAATTTTGCACTCTGTCATGATTGTATTTAAGGGGACCCAAGTACTCGGAGATCGATGTGGGAGGTTCCAAATTACCGAAACTGTCGAAATAGCAGGGTGTGCCCATAATCGTCGAGTAAGCCACCCAATGACTCCCGTCTCCATCGTGAAAATATTTGAGATTAACGATACCGCATTCGCCGCGAGGTTTAGGTTTTAGCGGCAGACGATCCTGGTTTAGTAAAATCGATCAGACCTTCACTGGTCTTAGAAAGAGCCCTCTGCCACGCTTCGCTTTTTCTTCTTCAAACCCGAACCTTCCATTTTCTTATTATGTCTCACCATTTCTTCCAACACCTTAGCATCGTTCTGAGCTTTCTTAACAGCCATAGTAATGCCCGCAGCACCACCAGCTAGACCTCCTACTCCGGCTATGAGTGGACCGAGTAACGCTAAAAAACGGTAAAAACCCACCTCTTTTTTTTCCGATATTTTTACGTTTTACGATCTTGCTTCTTTTCATTTTTTGTTTCCCCGTCTCTCTTTTTTTTAATAAATCACTTCGACTTTGCCTTTATCCAATTTCAAAGTCATTTTTCTATCTCTAATCAACAGCGCGTGGCACGTCGTGTTAGCTGGAACTGCGGCATTAAGTTTCAACTTTACTTGTACGTTGACTATGCCGGACTGAAATCTCTCCGATTGCTTGGAACAGTCCAAAACTACTAGACGATACGTCTTTTTAAACTGCACCGAATCGATAAACAAGTCCCCGACATCGTACACAGCACTTCTAAACTCTTAAGCCATTCTATACAGGATCGAGTATTCTCCAGTAGCGTAATTTACGTTCAAGTCCAAGAACTGGTAACGTTCGGAATTTAAAGTTACGTGAGCATCTTGAAGACTGCAGTGATCGAATACGGCTGGATTTTTAGTTTGCGCATCTTTTCTATCAGTCTGAAGAGCTAGAATGACCCACCTCGGTTTTTTGACGGCCAAAGTAGTAAGCACGTGCCATGTGAAACTAGTGCTCTGAGGAAGTTCGCAACTATCGTAATGCCAGTGCCTAAAACCCAAGTCCACGTTCATCCCACCTTCTATGTAGCTAAAAGCCTAAGTTTTTGCTCATCAGATGTGGTTACGTGTGGTACGTGCCACGGAACGCTACTGAATTTGACTTTACCAATAGCTGTTACAGCTGCCCTGAATACAGCATCGTCATTGCTCGCCCTAGACAACGTTAGGCCATGCTTGGCACCGTACAGCACCTTGTCATAATTTTCGAAAAATCCCATGCAGTGTTTTAAAGTAATGGCAAACAAGAAGCTTCCTTTAGGAGTTGTCTCCTTTACGATGATGGAATGCCGTAATTTGAATCCGATGTTATCGTTCAAACTGGCCGCGGAAGATTCTGCCGCATCTAACGCCCAGCAGTTTCCCAGCAACGACACTTGATCGGTCGAACCGCACGTAAGGAGACCTTTCATGAGAGTCCCATAACCGGGGTAATTTAACTTGTTCACTAGCTTATCCCCAAGTGATATTTAATGCTGGAAAACAGGTACATGGAACCATTATTGATGAGAGACACTACGTCCGCATCGGCAAAACTAGAACCGTCGGCGTTCAGTAACCTGCCTTTAATCAGAAGATAACTATTCGCGACGTGTAGGAACAAATCCTGATTTTCAATTACGATTCTAATTTCCGAATTGACGTTGTTTAGATTCGTTCCTACTATCGGATTATATTCGTGAAATGCGTAGCTCTCCACGGAAGAATCTTGTTGTAAAGATTCGTTTATATCGAGGTAATGTTCCGTTAAACTCATCTTCTCGCTCTCGTTATAAATTTGATGCATGCTACGTTTTTTGCCCTTAATTCATTATTATCTACGACGAATTCTTTTCCAATTATTCTTTTTTTTTTCTTTCGAATACTAACATTCTTTTTTTAATATGTACAAAATCATTTTTTAGACCTCAGATGAAGTCGGTAAGGGTTTCCCCGTTTAAATTTATCATTTTGTTATCTTGAGAAGTTAACCAAATACAAATATTACGAATCTTGTCGGTAGTTACGGGAAGGTAAATTAAATTTTGAGGGGAAATTATCATCTTATAACCCGGTGGCACTCCCCGATAAAAAGCGTATATGCAAGGTTGAGTGTCGTCATTCACGTAGGAAGACCCGATTATGTTGGTATGAACGAAAATTGTATTGAGCCCCATTATATCCACGGATTTTTGACCTTGCTGAGTTTTAGTATAAATTCCCTGAATGAACCCCAGGACAGTTCCTAAGTTGTTATCCCCCAGAAATGAAACACCATAGACCGAATTATTTATAACCAAGTTTGTCTTTAAGGTATTGTGATTTGGTTCTAAAACGATGGCATTTTTTTCGTGACCACTTTCCTTCCAAAGTAGACTGTATAAAATTATTCAAGTCCGAAATTTCGTAAGCACCGGGAACGACTCGCACCTTGATCTAATTCGCTCCATCATCGATGGTGTATGAAAATTCGTTGTTGTCTGCATGTACGTTGAAAATGGTGTAGTACGTATCCAACGAAACGAGTGCCATTTCGTATTCTTTTTTAGGGTTTAGATATATCGGCGTTTTCAAGTTACAGCTTAGTTCAGCACCTACGCCTGTTAGAATGGTTGAACTTGAATCCATGACTTATCTTTTTTTTATTAATATTTACATTCATTTTTAAGGGGAGGTTCACCCTGAAACATACCTCTCCTGTTTTTTCCCCTGAGTTTTGTATCCCCTGGGTTTTCTGATGTGACGGGACAGCCCAATCGCCTTTTTAGACTACTAATAACTCTCTTGGCAAGAGTTAGACGTAGTTGCAGTTTCTAATGTAATTCGATTAGCATGCAATGTTGCCACAGGTTGGTTCACCGTGCTCCATCGGAGTTTGTGGAGCTATGAATTTGGTCTCATAAACACGCAAGATGGTGTATGAGGTCACTATAAAGCGTGCACCTTGCATGTATTCAGTGGCAGTCATTCAGTGGCAGGCTCGAATTAAGCCATGACTTAAATACCCGATCATAAAAAGATTGGGGTGTAATAGGACGATATCTCGGTAACCAAGCGTTTTTGGATAAGTGTTGCATTGGACTTTTTGACTTGTCTTTACCTGCTTAGTACACCCTGGAAGTTTGTCAGTTTTATTCTGAAAAACCCTGTATAAAAACAATTTGCACCTACCTGAACGACTGCACACCCCTGCTTTGGCTTTTTGCTGTTGTTCTATTGCTTCTTGCTTGAGTACGGCTTGATTTCCATCAAATTTGAGAAATTGAATAAACAGAGTCCGTGGTGTCCCTGTTGACCGCTCACTGGAAACAAACACTTGTTTTTGTTTCAGCCAGCAAACCTCTACTGAACTGACTGAAACAGTGGCTTTTCAATCTGGCCAGCAAACCTCTGCTGAACCGACTGGATCACTGGATTTTCGTCCCACCCAACACACCTCTGTTACGCTAACTGGCATAGTGGAAAAACTAGCGAGCGCACAAAGTGACAAATAAATTGCTCACAAAGAGGCCGTAGCTGTACTGACGAAGTCAGCTGCTCTCATAGTTGAATTCCGGCTGTGTCGTCCTACTGTAGTCGAACGGCTAGGCTTGCTTGGGTCGTCTAAACATCGGACGGTGGTTTGAAGCTTCCCTTGGTTTGGTCGGCTTGGCACATCAGCTCCTCGGGTTCTATGATCCTTGGCGCTGCTGGGCTCAGTTGCTGACCATGGCTTTGGGGGTTTGCTTCCATCGGCAATTGATGGCTGTGGGTTTGAGCCTTACTGTAATCTACGACGATCCCTGGAAACGCATGGCTGGAATCCCGGCAACTGGAATCCTCGCATTGTCTCAACGAAGGAAGTGGGAAGAATTTTTGGTTCTTTACCGAATCCCACTGGCTGCGACGCAGTTTATTACGGAGCCTAGGGGGGGGGGGGCCTTCACATTTATCCTAACTGGCAGTATTCTCCTTCCTCTCGACGATCCTGGTAGAACTGCCACCACTCATTCGCGAATGAGACCTAACCTTAACTCTGTTATGATTTTAAATATGCTTAATTTATTCATGCAGAAGTCAGAATAAAAGAAGTCGATTTCAAACATATGCACATTTATTTATGGCAGATATCACATCAAGTTACAGGTTAACTATTTTACATTGAAGGTAAACAATTTTCGGTTGGGTGCACAACTTATGGCTGGAACCAGTTAAAAATAGTTTAACTCAATTTTCAGGCATTTTGCGATGAAACAAGTTATGATTTTGAACAAAACCAAAAAAATATTACATTAATTCTTCTTCCCTTTACGATTTTGGGTCGCGAAGAAAATTAATAAAAGTATCAAGGTATTTAGGAACCCGTGGACCTCACACTAGCTTGTCCTCATTCATTGCGTAGGTTAAGAAATGTTGGGCTTAAGAGCTAGGACTAATTCTTGTCAATCTTATTGGGGGCTAAATCATATTAGGACCCCTTCCCCAAGATCTTATTAGCTGAAGTATCTTTAGACTACATTTTAGTTTAAGTACTTTACTAATCTAAAGCTTACCAAGTCATGGTACTACCGCGACTTCTTCAGCTTATCCGCTACTCGGCCTCCCCAATGCAACGCTAAATTTTACAAGATCGGCAACTTGATCGGCAAAAAGCGTCGTTCAAACGCCCGCGCATTCTGAGAAAAGACTGAGAAAAGAGCATCCAAGCACGCGAGCATCCCATTGGCCGAACTCAATGAAATGAACACAAACCGAAACTGAAATGCGCTGACATTAATTTATTTTTATTTTTAAAATAATAATGCTATGCAATACTACGAGTTAATAGATATAGGACTAAAGCTCGATTAATAAACAAAAAACGGAACGTTACTGTTAAGAGTAAGGGTCTAAAAGTCAAAACCTAGAAGGAACACGAACAAGCTTTGACAGTCAGGGTCTAGGTGTAAATTTTATCAGTAAGAGGCTGGTAAGCATTACACCCTTACTACCCGGTGGCCAGCTCAGTTCTAGTCTATTCGGACAGAACATGTGTATGAACGGTTGTAGCAGGTTTTCTTTGTTCTTATAATATGGTGAAGAACTTTTAAGAACATTCATTGTCTTGTGAACATTCATTTTGTCTTTTGATGCTTTAGAATTTTTGATTATCTTTCGTAGATTATGGTAGAGTATAACCAATAATGCTCTCTGCTGCGAATATGCTGGCATGTTACTAAATCGGAAAAAAAAATTTTCAACGTAAAGCAAAGCAGGAAATGCATACTCCACTAACACTGGACTTGCTTAATGATTTATCAAGCTAATTTTGTAAATCCAAGAACTTTATAGGACGATTTACAGTTTTTCGTCAAAATGTATTTACTGCTTTCCTATTCTGAAGGACGAAAGGTGGCCACCGGGTAGTAAGGGTCTAATGCTTACCAGCCTCTTACTAATAAAATTTTACACCTAGACCCTGACTGTCAAAGCTTGTCCGTGTTCCTTCTAGGTTTTGACTTTTAGACCCTTACTCTTAACATTTAACGTTCCGTTTTTTGTTTATTAATACCTGTTACTTTTAGAAGTGTACCTAAACTATAAAACAGTGCAGCTGACGGTAGGCTACTGCCTGCACCGAGAAAAATGCACTATACACCCACTTTAGAGTTTGAGTACAACTTCCTTTTTAGTTTTTCTTTCACATCTTTTGTTTTTTTATTGAAGGAAATCAGGCTATAGTAAGCATATTTCAAAATAGCTGACTCAGTACAAGATGGCGTGGATTACAGTTTAATAATGACGATGGCACATTCATTGTTTCAACTGTTAATATCGTCTTTATTCTAAATTTGAAGGAAATTGGACGATACTAAGCATCATTTAAAAATGGCCAACAAATTTCAAGATGGTGGACATTAGAGATTACTAGTTACGATGGTACGTTCACTGTTTGACGTGGTATCAACTGTATCGTCTGTCCTAAATTTGAAGGAAATGGGACAATACGCATTATTTCAAAATGGATCCCCAATTTCAAGACGATGTCCATTAGATATTACTGCTGACGATGGCATATTCACTGTTTCACTTGCTATTAACTATTTCGTCTCTGTTCTAAATTTGAAGGAAATCAAACGATAATAAGCATAATTTCAAAATGTCCCTGATTTCAAGATGGTGGCCATTATAGTGTAACTGCGACTATGGTGCATTCATTGTTTCATTTGATATCAATTAATAGCCACTTCGTCATGTGCAAAATCCAAAAGAAATGGGAATTTCCCAGTGGCAGTAAAGTCATCTGGAGATTGTAGGATCTATCTACACGTAACAGTGAGGGTATTATGCACGCTACAGTGTATCTGCACTGAATCTGCACTGAATGTGAGGCGTCTTTCCTGCTCAGAACATTTTTTTGGAAAAAAAATAGTAGCGAGCACCCTACCCGGGGGGGGGGGGGGGGGGGGGGGGGGGGGGGGGGGGGG
>JAHWFP010272030.1:53966-109732 GCA_023313725.1 Lithobius niger
CTTCAAGCCTGATAGCCGGTCATTCAGCCGCCTATGCTCTTCCCACAAATTTGTCCATCCTGGGTCTACGTAACTTGGAAATGTTTGCTTGCATGCACTTTTTTGTACAAAGCAAGCCGTTGTGTAGTGAGATTTTCAGTTATGGAAATCCTACTACCCTTTAGAAGTTTTTTGTTTGAGTACACCAGGTATCGCTGCTTGTAAGACAAAAATCGCACAATGATAGGTCGATTACCATTTCCTTTCTGTTGTCCCAGTCTGTGAGTTCGCTGAATTGCGGAACCATTGATGGCAAGTTTAGAGTTGAAAAGATTACACATCTTCTTTTCACAGTCTTTATTTTCTTCTTCGGGCACACCATGAATAAGCAAATTATGGCGACGTTGACACATATCAACACCATCCAACTGATTACGAACCTTGATTATTTCATTTTCGAGATCGGTAATTTTGGTGTTGAGGGAATCTTCAACAATAGCAGTAGCTTCTTTAACTGTTGAAGACACGATTTCTTGAAGCACTGGCTTGACAATTTCACCGCGCAAAGCAAGGATAACTTTAGCTTCAAAGTCGCCAAGAGCAGTGTTTACTGCATTGGTAATTTCGGAAGATATAAACGAACGTAGCTCATCAACAGTCAGCTCCTTCAATTTTTTGCTTCCTGGCAAGTTATGCGGCTGAGGATTTACAAGTTTAGTAGCATTTGATGACTGTGCCGCAGAATCTGCTTCGAGAGGCTTTACCGGGGATTTTTTGATAGTTGTGCTGTTGCGTACCATTTTAAACAAGTGGACGCCGTAGTAATTTGACAGTAGCTTCAACCCCAGGCTTAGCCACTACAACAACCCTGTAGTGCGAAATGGTGTCACAGCAGGTTTGCCACGGTTGGCTGCACACGGGAGCCCTCCAAAAACACGACCGCTCTGCGCTAACTATCAATAATGGACCAAATAATAATAAATAATAAATAAATAATAATAAATAAATAATAATTAATAATAAATAATGGACCAAATCGGCCAAACTTTTCGACATTCAATAGCCTATCCAAATACAAGCCTCTTGGGGAAGCCAAATCCGGACTTTCCATCAGGAAGAGCCTTCAATCTACGTTTGAAGATCACTGAAAACCAACCACAGCGTTCCTTCATCATGGCCGCCATTATTGAGCTCTGTACTTATGTATTTTTATTTTATCCTTTTTCTTTTAGGGCAAAAAGCCCGAACACACTAGCTTAGTGCATTTTAGGAGGAGCTTCCTCTGCGAAGGTACTTAACCTCGATTTCATGTACAGACAACCATTTGAAGTGTGATATTTTTTATTGTGTTTGTCGGCCGCAATCCATATGAAAAATTTCCACAACGATCAATTTTAACTTCAAAATTTAAACGTTAAACGTTCCCAGTTACTTAATGCATTATAGCATCCAACTAAGCTAGTTTATTTAACCACATTTATGCTTTTATTATACTCTTTTACCCCCAGAAATGCTACCATATGTCCAACGTAATTCGACCTGGCATTCTACCGGACACCAATTTTCAGTGTATATATGTTTGTTTTAGTTCTCCTCTAAACCCGACTGAGACCTTCCGAATGCTACTGATAGCTTGTTCTACTATTAAAAACCAAAAGATGTTTATAAAAGATCTGTTCCAACCCAATCCGAAAGTCAAACTGTGCAAAACTTCGAATCCCCCTTTTTGCCCCCCCCCCCTCCCCAGACAAAACTAGTTGTGGTGTATAACACTGCAGTTTACAGTTAAAGCTTATTAAATTTAATAGTAATGCTTTCTGCATTACCCAAAGCCAAGTATTAAGCTTTAACAAGAGCCTATTCACGTTGCAAAGATGTAAATACACGATAGGCCGAAAGGCTCATTGTTTTACTTGGTAACAGAAATTAATTAAACATGGTACGCTATTTACTAAAATTGTCCCTTGATTTTCACAAATCAAATTTGTGACAATCAAGGGACAATTTTGGTAAATAGCGTACCATGTTTAATTAAGATGTAAATATGAATTCCGTAGCCAATAATTCAAAATAAAGGCCTATTTCCCAAAGTTCAATTGAGTAAAACTCAAACAGGCCTGTCTTTTCCATCCCTACTCCTTCAAACGGCTCTGCACCCAGTTCCTTTGTTCATCCGACTTCTCCTCCCACTTTCCATTGTTCTCGAGGCCCTCAGCCAATCAGACCCCCGCAGCTACCCTCAACGACCGCGCGAACTTCCGGTTATGTGTATAAAACCCCATCCCCAGAACGCAATCGTGAGCACAGCTCACAGATCTCAAGCTAGAGAAGGGTCACGCCAGTCGGGAGTGGAGACGCCATGTCCGGAGAATGCCATGCCGGGCACATGGTAGTGGTTCGTATGTTGTAGTTTAGCTTTTAAAAGTTCTGTTTAGGACCCCCATATTCTAAATTTTAGTTTAAATGTAAACTTTAACTCTCTAGCTTGTAGAAATTTATGGTGGAGACGCCTGTAGCGGCATCTTAGGTTCTCTCTCCCCATAACGCAAGAGTGGTTCTCTTCCTAAAAACCAATTTTTCCAGTTTATTTTAAATGCATTTTCAACTTAAACTAAATGACGGTTTGATCTTTGTGGAAGTCAAATTGAAACATACTGATGCCTAAGTGTAAAATTACTGGGCTTTTTATTACTGAGAACGGTTTCTGCGGGAACTAAGGGAGGTTGATCTTTTTGTACTTGGAAAACTTAGAAACATAACTGTGGACGGTTGATCATGTAGAAACATACTGTCAGATAGACTACTATCAGTTGCGGCTGTCTAGTCTTGCGGGTGTCTCCGGGAGCACCTATGATTTACTTTTTCTAATGTGAAAATTTAAACTTTTACTCAAACACAAGCGTTGTTTGTTTGAATTGTGAATTGCTAATTTGTATATTCCAAACTTGCTACTTTTAAATAATTGTATTCAAGAGCTTTTAGAAGCAAACTATGATGTAAAGTGTTATTTCATTCTGTCGCAAAAATAAAACCAGGAGTTTTAAGCTTCAGTCGTTTGCTAGATTGATTAATCGTCTTTTAGTGTAAAATATAAATATGTAGCCCATCATTTAATTTTAGCTAGTAAAACAGTTAAAATCCACCATTGATGGCAGCGATACCGATAGTTTAAGGTTAATTCCCCTTTAATTAGGACCGGCGCTCCATCCCCCATGCTGGGACAGTTGCCCATGCTGTGTTATTGAACGTAAAAAGTCGTCGTAAACACCATTAAACCGCAAGCTGATGCTCCACGTACACCAAGGAAACCGGGGGCGTTACAAGCACCTAAGCCGTCGTAGCGTCCGCCGTTACAACTGGTGGCAGCGGTGGGATGAACAGGTGCTGCTCCTGTCAAGCGTTTTCCCCCTGCCATGCTACATGCCTAGAAGGATGCAAGCCACTTCCAACTAGACGTCTGTGGTCCAGCCAAATATGGCCACGAAGCAGATGCCTGTGACTATGTTATAAAAAGTCACGTAGCAGAAGTCGTACTAACGCAAAAATTAGTACAACCCCAGCCGCAGCTCCAACCACTGCCGGCGCCAGGAAGCAACAGCTGCCGCTTCCAGTAGACGTCCTCAAGCCGAGAGTCGTCTCAACCCCAACCGATGCTGTAGGAGAAGAGGCCCGAGATGGAAACTACGCTCCGTGCAGCCAAGCCGAGGATTTTGTGTGCTACACCGAGGTCCCGTGGATTTGACCGCCAGTGACGATCGACTCCTGAAAATCAGTGCCGGACTTCCCGTACTACGGTGGAACGGAAGGACAGACTGACCGTACAGCGATTGTACAATGTGTGGGTAAGTGTACATGAGATATGCTTAAAAGCCCCCAAGCCGAGTGTTGTAGTTGATAGCATTTATGTAATTTAGCTATTCATATACCAGAGTGCTAGGGGTCTTAAAAGTGTATTTTTTTATGTTCAATCTTACTGGATTTGGGAGAGAAGTTTTTTAAATAATTCACTCTGCTCAAAAGTAACGTTAAATTTTAAGCGGCTGCTTTTAATTTTTGTTTCATTTATAAAAGCTTTATTTTGAAACCACGTTAACCATTAAGACTCAAATGTCCGAAATGGAAGAATTAGACGAAATCATTCGTGATATAACAAACAAGGACTTAAAGAAAGCTTGTTTAAACTTAAACTTTACAGTCAGTGATTCTAGAGAGGAATCCCAACAAATCTTACGAGCAGCCCTCGAAGATGGTAAACTAGATTTAAGTGAACTTTCCGATGCACTAGCTAATGCTATTGAAAGGAGAGAGGCTGCTATTTTTGCAAAAAAAGAATTGGCAGCTAAAGAAAATGAACTGTTTCTCAAAGCAGAAGAATTAAAATTAAGAGCCCTTGAGGTGGCGGATGCAGATAAACGCCGGGCTCATGAATTAACCCTTAAAGATAGGGAAGCCGCTCTTAAAGCCCAAAAAAGGGACCAAGAAGCCCAAATTAACGATCGTGCTAGCGCAATGGAACTAGCCAAGTTACATAAGCAGCTAGAACTAGCAAAGCTAAATGCTGCTACGATAAATCTTAACCCCGCTCCAAAAGGAGCTAACGGCACTTCCCCAGCTCCTCCAAATCCAGTTCCTCAACATGGTAAAGTTGCGGAGGTAGTTCGTCTCGTCAACAAGTGGGTGCCTAAAATTGAAATCAACAGTTTTCTTAGGATTTTTGAACACACAATGACTAGTCAAAAGATTCCTAAAGATCAATGGGTCACGGGACTCCAACCCCTCGTCGGTGAGGTTCTGATTAAAGTTTGTGATCAGCCAACAGACGCTGAAATGCAGGATTACGACATAGCCAAACGTAAACTACTTGACCGTTTTGTACAGACTAAAGGTCTTTGCAAACACAATTTCGTTCACTCGATAAAGAAGTAGACCAGCAATTTTACGACTACGTGTTTGAATTAGAAACGTTATTCACTCGTAGGTTAGCTTTAGCTAAAGTTAACGGAGATTACAACAAACTTGTTAATCTAATGCTTTTAGAGCAATTTTATAAATCTTGCCCTACCCAACTCAGAAAGTGGACCCATGATCAAATTAAGTTAGGGACGTTGGCTGAAGCAGCTCAACTTTGTGACGAGTTCACAACCCGCAATAAACAAATTGCTACCGAAACTGCCACCCATGTAGTTAAAAATCAGCCAAGCCAGGCCGTTAAAGTTTCTTCTAAACAGAATAAACCTAACCAAAATCTATCAGCTAACCTAGTTGGGACTGATAGTAACGAAGGCAGTAACACTAGCTCAAATGCTAATACTGCTAAAACTTCCAGTAACGAAAATGCAAAACCTAATGCTAGATCGTGCTTTGAATGCGGATCGTTTTCACATCTACGTAATCGGTGCCCCGAACTTAATAAAACAGGCCCCGAGCAAGCAAACGCATGTTTCCCAGTTAGGAAAAATGCCAGTAAAATTCTTAAGGCTAGTACTCTGTCCGGTAGCATAGGGAAAAATAAAATTAATATTTTATGCAACTCCTGAAGCACAGTTTCGCTAGTTAGCGCTAGGCTCGCAAGAAATTGGCCACGCTTAAAGTGAAGGGTTCAATGTCAAACTGCCTTGTGTAGACAAGTGTTTACATTAAATCAGATAAATCTAAGCCAAAGGTTAGATGATGGCACAGTGTTAAAATCGGTAGCATGCATTACACCGATCAACAATTCGGTCTACGATGTCATTTTGGGCGTGCCAGGATTAGAATCATTAGGCCTACTACGCAGACCAGTAACCGCCCCGCCCCGTGATTTTTCTTCTCTGACAGTCAAGGTGGCTATGCCCCCTGTCAGAAACGGCCCACGTCTATCAAAGAAACGTAAGAGCCACCGTAAACAAACCAGCCCCGCGCGATTGGTCAAACCCCAAACCCCCGCAGTGCTTCCGCCAATCGTCGTTAAGTCCTCAAACGCAGACGAACGGGGTCTGCTGAAAACTTCGGAAGTCAACCCATTACGAGATAATGAGACCCAAGTCCCCTCCCTTGAACAGTGGATGGACTGTCGCCAACTTTGTTGGCGTAAACAAGCAACGAAAAATGCGTTGAACCTGCCTCCTAAAGAGAAAATAAAACAAAGTTTGTCAGCTAGTGATATAAACAAAAGTTTAGTCATGCCAGATAGGAATTGGTGAGTTTAGCTTTGACGAATGGCATAAGTTACGTGAGTTAACTTCCCCCAATCTTAAGTTGGAAACAAGTAATTTAAAGGTCGGCATTAAAAGTGTTCCCCCTATATGCTTTGATTTTTTTTTTTAGAGTTTTGTAAAGTTAAATTGCCGGATTTTAATCTAATTTAAAGTCAGGGTGTTAGCCAATAAAAACCTAAACATAGTTTTTCCCAGTCCTTTTTTTATGTTGAAGTAGGACCGATGTTTTAATGTGAATTCTAGCTCAGTCTAGGGTGGAAATAAATGCATTTATTATGGCTCTAGCACCGAGCAGGTACTCCCAGTAAAACGGAGGTTTAATACCTAACCTAAAATAGTTTTTCTCTAAATAGAGTTTTTTTCTTGTTACAAGTAAACCAGAAATCTAACAAAGTAAATTTCCTGTGCATGCTTCCTTTAAATAACGTGTAGTTTGTCGCTACAACCGTGGCTCCGTCTAGGAAAAACCAAACCTAAAAATAGTGTATTTGCTGAATTTTAAACCTTAAAACTTCAGAGTCTACTGGACAAACCTGGAAAGCATCTAGTGATTGTTGCTGCATCAAGCCAGCATTTTTGGGTAAACATTTAATTGTTAAGCGTTTCGTTTCAGTACAAATTGACTGAAAATCGTTTTTACCTGCATTTTTAATTTTGTCATTTTGGTCTGTTGGGAGCTCATCCTGAAGCAACACCCGGTTAATTCCCGTTTTGGCCTTCACACCTAAATTTTAAGTGCCTATGTTTTACTCTTTTTGTCACTATCAACATCTTTGTGGGAGAATATTAACAAAGATTGTAACGACACTAATTGAATATTCATTAGGAATTTTCTACGGGAGCTGCAATCTGTCCCCGGTTGGCTCTTCTTTAAGTTTTCTACGAAATGGTTTTCTTTAAAAATAGCTGTCGGTCTACCCCTCTGTGAAAAAGGTTAGCGCTGTCGTTAAAATGTTGTTAGTTTTTATCCACAAACCTTCCTAGTGTTGTATTGTTATGTTTAAGTTATGGGTCACAACCCTTTTAGTGTCACATCACCTTAAGAGCCCTTGAGGTGGCGGATGCAGATAAACGCCGGGCTCATGAATTAACCGTTAAAGATAGGGAAGCCACTCTTAAAGCCCAAGAAAGGGGCCAAGAAGCCCAAATTAACGATCGTGCTAGGGGCAATAGAACTTGCCAAGTTAGATAAGCAGCTAGAACTAGCAAAGCTAAATGCTGCTACGATAAATCTTAACCCCGCTCCAAACGGAGCTAACGGCACCCCCCAGCTCCCCCAAATCCAGTTCTTCTAATATGGTAAAGTTGCGGACGTAGTTCGTCTCGTCAACAAGTGGGCACCTAAAACTGAAATCAACAGTTTTCTTAAGATTTTTGAACGCACAATGACTAGTCAAAAGATTCCTAAAGATCAATGGGTCACGGGACTCCAACCCCTCGTCGGTGAGGTTCTGATTAAAGTTTATGATCAGCTAACATACGCTGAATGCAGGATTACGACATAGTCAAAAGTAAACTACTTGCCCGTTTTGTACAGAATAAAGAATCTTTGCAAACACAATTTCGTTCACTCGAGAAAGAAGTAGACCAGCAATTTTACGACTACGCGTTTGAATTAGAAACGTTATTCACTCGTTGGTTACCTTTAGCTAAAGTTAACGGAGATTACAACAAACTTGTTAATCTAATGCTTTTAGAGCAATTTTATAAATCTTGCCCTACCCAACTCAGAAAGTGGACCCCTGATCAAATTAAGTTAGAGACGTTGGCTGAAGCAGCTCAACGTTGTGACGAGTTCACAATCTGCAATAAACAAATTGCTACCGAAACTGCCACCCGTGTAGTTAAAAATCAGCAAAGCCAGGCCGTTAAAGTTTCTTCTAAAGAGAATAAACCTAACCAAAATCTATCAGCTAACCTAGCTGGGACTGATAGTAGCGAAGGCAGTCACACTAGCTCAAATGCTAATACTGCTAAAATTTCTAGTAACGAAAATGCAAAACCTATTGCTAGATCGTGCTTCGAATGCGGATCGTTTTCGCATCTACGTAATCGGTGCCCCGAACTTAATAAAACAGGCCCCGAGCAAGCAAACGCATGTTTCCCAGTTGGGAAAAATGCCAGTAAAATTTTTAAGGCTAGTACTCTGTCCGGTAGCATAGGGAAAAATAAAATTAACATTTTATGCGACTCCGGAAGCACAGTTTCGCTAGTTAGCGCTAGGCTCGCAAGAAATTGGCCACGCTTAAAGCGAAGGGTTCAATGTCAAACTGCCTTGTGTAGACAAGTGTTTACATTAGATCAGGTAAATCTAAGCCGGTTAGATGATGGCACAGTGTTAAAATCAGTAGCATGCATTACACCGGTCAACAATTCGGTCTACGATGTCGTTTTGGGTGTGCCAGGATTAGAATCATTAAGCCTACTACGCAGACCAGTAACCGCCCCGCCCCGTGATTTTTCTTCTCTGCCAGCCAAGCTGGCTACGCCCCCCGTCAAAAACGGCCCACGTCAATCAAAGAAACGTAAGATCCACGGTAAACAAACCAGCCCCGCGGGATTGGTCAAGCCCCAAACCCCCGCAGTGCTTCCGCCAATCGTTAAGTCCTCAAGCGCAGATGAAAGGGGTCTGCTGAAAACTTCGGAAGTCAACCCATTACGAGATAATGAGACCCAAGTCCCCTCCCTTGAACAGTGGATGGACTGTCGCCATCTTTGTTGGCGTAAACAAGCAACGAAAAATGTGTTGAACCTGCCTCCTAAAGGCAAAATAAAACGAAGTTTGTCAGCTAGTGATATAAACAAAAGTTTAGTCATGCCAGAAAAACCCGGTGAGTTTAGCTTTGACGAATGGCTTAAGTTACGTGAGTTAACTTCCCCCAATCCTAAGTTGGAAACAAGTAATTTAAAGGTCGGCATTAAAAGTGTTCCACCTATATTCTTTGATTTTTTTCCAGAGTTTTGTAAAGTTAAATTGTCGGATTTAAACTAATTTAAAGTCAGGGTCTTAGCCAATAAAAGCCTAAACATAGTTTTTCCCAGTCCTTTTTTTATGTTGAAAGTAGGACCGATGTTTTAATGTGAATTCTAGCTCAGTCTAGGGTGGAAATAAATGCATTTATTATGGCTCTAGCACTGAGTAGGTACTCCCAGTAAAACGGAGGTTTAATAGATTTTTTCTAAATAGAGTTTTTTTCTTGTTACAAGTAAACCGGAAATCTAACAAAGTAAATTTCCTGTGCATGCTTCCTTTAAATAATGTGTAGTTTGTCGCTACAACCGTGGCTCCGTCTAGGAAAAACTAAGCCTAAAAATAGTGTATTTGCTTAATTTTAAACCTTAAAACTTCAGAGTCTACTGGACAAACCTGGAAAGCATCTAGTGATTGTTGCTGCATCAAGCCAGCATTTTTGGTTAAACATTTAATTGTTAAACGTTTCGTTTCAGTACAAATTGGCTGAAAATTATTTTTACCTGCATTTTTAATTTTGTCATTTTGGTCTGTTGGGAGCTCATCCTGAAGCAACTCCCAGTTAATTCCCGTTTTGGCCTTCACACCTAAATTTTAAGTGTCTATGTTTTACTATTTTTGTCACAATCAACGTCTCCCTTTGTGGGAGAATATTAACAAAGATTGAAAGTAGTTAGGAAGATGTCATATTGTGGACGGCACCGGCCCCAACTTAAGTATTCGGGTCACGTACGTGAGGTCGAAGGTCAAGGTCACCAAAAAAAGTAACCTTATTCCTATATGGTTATCTCTCAGTTTTCAACAATACGTAGGTTGTGTCAGAGTGGCCGAGTGGTCTAAGGCATCAGATACAAGTTCTGATCCTCAAATAAGGGCGTGAGTTCAAATCTCACATCTTTTTAATTTTTTAGTGTATGGGTTACATTTAATTTATTTCAACTATGTAAGAATAAACTGAATGGAATAACATTTTGTTACTATATATTATGTAATATAGTAAATAAAAGCAATAAACGACAAACACGTGAAAGTAAATACAATTACAATTAATTTTTAGTTACAATATTTAGAAATGTTTCAATGCTTCTTTGAAAAAACGATCACTAAGTTGATTGTTAGAATCCAATCCACGCCCGCATCCACTACCATAGAGCGCAGTTTCAGGGAAAATATTTGCTAGTTCAGACAAGGCATTCGTTCCATGCGGATAGCGTCTTATGAAGGGACAGTTTGGATTCATTGTCTTGTGATACATTGAAGGCAGATCAGTTATACTCCACGAAAAAAATTTCCAATCGCAGTAGAAACAAACAACACAGTCATTGTTATCTCGTGTTGCACGAAAAAATCCTGTTCTGGCCATGTTGTGTGCTGATTGTTCACCATCCATAGACCAATTATCGGCAAAAGTCTTTTATCGTCCCGTAGTAGTGAACAGATTCGTGTAATCAGTGCTGTACATCAAACCAGTCCTCATCGTTCGAATAACAACACTATAACAACACTATCGGCTGATGTGACCTTATTTATAATGTGCTGTAATGACCATAAGGAACTGTATTAATGCCACAAGGTAAGATCCACCTCTTGTCATCGTAAGCTGTTAAACAAAGTTTTCTTTGTTCAATGGTAAATAACAAGTGATCATAACTTCTAATGTTTGTCATTGAATAGGAAAAGCGTTGTCGTTCCTGTAAACAAAGTACGTAATCATCACTAGTTACGTGATTCCGTAAAACAGATTTCTTTATCCCTTTTCCAACCTTTTTTATTGTACTATCATACTCTATCATATACATTTTTTATTTCAATCCAACAAACCTAGAAATGGGTAAGGATGCAGTTTCATCTTTCATTTTTCCAGGAACTTTTTTATTTTCATTGGAAAATAAAAAAAATGATTAGTTGGGTAATTGCTCGTGTCAAACAAATGACATGATTCAGCCATGTCCTGATACATATCATCGGTGAATATGTGATAGATGAATGAATCAGTATCGGTCGTTAATAATTTACAATTGTCACCATATTTTGGAATGATGTAATCGTAATGGAACTCAAACATCGATAATTTAGATAGGTCTAACACAGCAAATCCCAAGTGAACTGGCTTGTTTAATAATACTTTTAACCTGTGTAGTCTAAACAAACCTAATTTGTCTGTTAATGGATTGTAGTACGTGACTGAGGGTTTGGCTAACAATTTCCTGGTTCTAGCTAATGTTGTTGTCAACTTGATCGACACGTGTTTACGTACGTTTTCCAGACTCTTTCCATAAATACTGTTGTTCGTCAGTTTAAAATTATCACGCTCAAATTCAGTTGTAGCCTGTTGTCGTTTTTCAGTGTTAAATTCGATAAATGATTTCAACCAAGCTTTTTGTTTGAAAGTCACAACTCTGTGTATCTTCTTAAGGATCAAACCGTGCGTGAGGTAGAACTGCCAGTTTTTATAGTGACAAACATAATTTTTTCGGGGAAGAAGTGTGAAACTAATTTTTTAGTGGAATTTGGTAATTTGAATAGTGCATGCAGTTCTTTGTTGTAAGGTGACAACATCTCGTAAGTTATTGTTACATTTTCTGGTGCTAAGGGATAATCAGAATGTTTGTCGTGTAAGTATTCTGAATAATCCAAATCTACTTCTAAAACATATCCAGTTTTATTTTCAGGTATATTTGTCACGTCGAGCGTAGCTATTTCTACAGCCGTTAACCAACGAAAACCTGAATATGGTTAAGGCTTGCATCAAGCAAAAACCATACAGATTATTTTTATCCAAATACTCTATGTATGACGTAGTTGTATCAGGGTTATAATTTGGCAGGTAAGGATTGTTAGCTTTAGCATAATGATTCGATACTGTGGAGACACCACCGCGTACACCACGTTTGAACATCATGTACATATCGATATCTGTTAATAACTCAAGTTTTTTGTTGGTTAATTTCAAAGATGCATCCCATGCCAAACCTGGAAGACTAAAGTAATGGATAGGGTCTAATCCATAATATTTCAAGCACACGGTGCGATAAGCCTGAAAAATTTCACCCAGGAGCACTGCATCAGTTAATAAGTAGTAATCATGATAATCACCCAATGTTTGACAATCCAGCAAATTCCACACATGCTGTGCGTATGTATATTGTTCATCCGTGATGACACTGTCTGTTAATGTAGAATAGAATAACTCTTTCGGTGGAAGTTGTTGTTCGTCAAACTTGGAAAATGAATCAAAATACTCGTACGGATATTGTCCTTTACGAGTGAGATCCTTGTATGTATTAGGAAAAATGGTTTGCATTAAAGGAAATTCTGTCACAGTTTTAACTAATGTGTCCAAAGAGGCAGATAGGAACTGATACGAATCCAAAAATAATAAATTTCTTATTTACAATGATAGATATCGTTCGGTGTTCTCTGGAATAATTTTGACGGAATGTTCACCAAAATATGACAAAGCCCGTACGATTATGTGTAAATCATAGGAACTGAGATTGTGAAATAGAATGGGTACTGTTGGTTTATATTTATACAATAAATTACAGCGCTGATGCGCTGCACCTCTGTATAACCCAGAAATATGATCGTGGTCACGAACACGTGTATCGTGAAGAGCAAATGATGTATTGCAAATATAACAATGTGTAGCTGCTCTGAAACTATTCTCATCATCGGTCGTGTAAATCATAGGATCGATTACAGACAGTTGGACACAATTTCAGTCTGGAGAAGTAACAGACATTCAAAAAGTTTTTCTACACAATCATCTCCCCTATACACTTTCTGTGAATGAACACTTTCCATGTTATCAACAACTACGTACACAAACCCGCACGGTACGTGTGTTTCTAACTTTTGTACATAGGAAGAATTCGGATTAGGTTGACAAGTACTGAGTTTAGGTAATATGCATTCAAAGTCTGCATATACCACGTAGGGTGCGGGCGGGTAATTGCTTATCGTGATGGTTGAATTGCATCGTTTGTTTATCGGGCATTTCTAGTCTTTGTAATTTGTTTTGTTTTTCAAAGTGGTTCGTGTGCCTGTAATTTTTCTTTAGTATGCAAAGGACAAATACAATATTGACAAACGTATCTGGTCGTATTACTGTGGGTAAGTCGATTAAAATCTCTAATCAAACAGTAATGTTTATTATCCAACAATAACAATTTAACAATCTGATCTGATTCCAAATTGCTAATACGCAAGGGGAAAATCGTTTTGTTCTCATAACCATAAACACTAACTGCGATGTTATTTTGTTTTTCAAAACGATTTACTTCAGCAAGTGGTGTTGGAAAACTGATTCCATCTAGATTTAACGTTCCCAAGAATCTTTCATAATGCTTGTAATGAGAGGGATGACTATTTCTGTTGACACAATGCAATGCAGCCAGTACAGAATATACAAAACAACGATTGTCATTACAATCTATGTTCAACAAAGCGTGCTTGTTAATTAAATAATCATCTAAACAATAACTGCAACCACCAGCAAGAGGAACATAGTGACCAAAATGGATATCACATTTATCGATGGAAACTATTACCCATCCTGATCCATTTTTCTGATACGATTCGAAGCTATTCAAAATTTTTGCTAGAGCAGTATCGATAGCATTATTAAAATCTAAAACAGATAAAACAGTAATAGGTGTACTGCATAAATAGATATTTGTGGTTTTTTTTGGACGGATGTTTCTTTAACCAAAGTAAGATGAAGACACATCATAAACTTAAATTGATTGTAACGTCGTTGCACATGATCAAAAAGTCTTAAAAGATGGGTTCTAATCATGTCGAAGTAAGTTCGTATGTTGATGGTATCTTCCTGTTGCGCGTAAAAAGTTGCGCAATCTCTGGAAAAAGTTTTGGAATGCACTCTCTTCCAGAATGAACGGAGGTGGAGGTGGTGATGGCGGTATTGCACGATGGGTAGAGTTATTATGCTCTCGTAGCCCTCTTAAGGTTGAAAAGGAAACATTACAGGTAGAGCAATTGAATATGCATTTATTTCTTCGATGTGGTAAAGTAACCGGAACATTGTCCGGATGTTGTTTCCTTTTATGTCGGTATAAACTTTTAGCGTGAACGTAAGTGTTCCCACAGATGTCACACACAAAAGGCATTTCTAGAAGAAATAAAAAGAAGGGATTAGTAGATCAACCACTCTACCCTGTATTTATAGGTCTCTCCCCTTACTACGATGAAATAAATAGGCTAAATGAAAAAAAATCACATTTTATTCACGTAATTATACACATATTTTCCAGGATTAGACATTTTCCTTAAACGGTTAACAATTTGCGTAGGTGTAGAACCTTTACATCGCTCAGTAATATAATATATACAAAAATGTCCACAGACTATAGTTCCAAATTTCAGTAAAGGGAAACGATTAAACCATCAACGCTTCTTACATTTATTCAAATAATCGATATTCACGGGTGGTAAACCCAAGGAATCGAAATATTCTCCGCATCCAACAACAATCCAGTGAAGTCCACTGTGTGAATCTGGAGATATATTCATCACCATCCAGCCTCTTCTTGGTTTCCTCGGAAGCCGGTTGCTAGCGTAAGCACCGATGAAGTTTCTACACACTGGTGACAACTTAGTTTCAATTTGTAAGGTATTCATTGTTTTCAAAAGTCAGTCAAAACATTTCTTCTTTCGGCAATTTCCAGCAAAGCGTCCGTTGATGTTGATGTTGGTGTTGCCTAATTGTCTGGCGAACCACCAAACAGAAAATGGTTGCACTTAGCAGTGCTGAGTCTGAGTTAATGGCACTCACTGAGTGTGCCAAAGATCTGCAGTGGTTGTTGATCAAGTTGATGTTTTCTGTTAGATTTTCGGAGAATCTCAATTCAACACGCACAACACCGTTACGAACGAATGACACGTGGGAAGTCTCGTCTGCTGACTGATGTGGCGAGAGATCAAAGCAGAATAAAGTATGTCCAGATTGCCATTCTTTGTAGGAAATTCCATTTCCAGAATTGTGAAATAATGTTCCGAGCCCAGCGAACATCGAAATATACGCTTCAACACAGTTTTTGTTGGCAAAATCCATAATAATTGGTTTCCCATTGATCATTTGTCCATCAACAGACACCGCTAACGAGTTCAGGTTGAAAGGTCTGAATAACATAGAATCCGCTTTGTAATCCCCGTTGAAGGCAGCGTGACTGACCATCCCCAGGACGATTCTATTTGGAATAACACCTTGGAACAAACGAATTGCGCTGATTTGGCATTGTTGACAATGATGTGGATCTTAACGTCTGTCTTTTTAAAATGATATTTAGCAGTACCACCACTCAACACACGTGCATGCGCTAACAAGATATTGGATGCAGGTTTTACTTTTTCTACAAACAGGGCCATATCCACAAATTCGAACACAGGCGCTGTCACACCAGCAGTGATACCCGCTTGGGCTACATACAAATTAAATTTTGGATCGTTTGGAACGAAACGCAGTTTTATTTCTACATTATTCAGTATGAGTTTATCTTGCAAAGCAATGTGATAATGAAGTCGACCCATTAATTCGACCTCACGACTGGAGTTGATAGCTGATGATCTATCGCTGACGTCTAACCACAGAGCAGCAGTCAGTTGCATATTTTTTGCATCAGAACTGTAATTTAATAAAGTTTGAATGTAACTTTTATAACCGTATTGACCCGTGCTACTGGAGGTTAGTTTTCCATTCATTGTCAAGTCCAATTGACTAAAAAGGGTGTGTAATAAAAGTCTGTTTGGTGTCACGTGCGATGACTCGGCATCCGTTAGGTTAGTAGTTGCATTTTTCTTAACTTTAACTTTCAAGTACACCAGAGTATTAGCCAGATTAACATATCCATCTACTGATCCTGGAATTACATAGTCAATAACTTGATTGGCTGACAATGTCACGATAGGTCGGAATTCCGCGTATCTTGTCTGCTCGATGCTGATTTGTGTAGGCGGGACCGAAATAATTCTAAAGGTGATAAAAGACATTCACAACTCTGAGGATGTAAAAATGCCATGATGAGACTGTGTCCATTCAGCGTTATGTCGTTTTAAACGTACCCAGGTCTATTTATACTAGTCCAAAATAGTTTTTTTCAATTTTTCGTCTTTTATTAATCTTTTTCTTAGTTTTAGACTTTCTCTTTTTTATACGTCCACTTCCAGTCTGCTGTATTTTATCATGAATATCGGTCGCCTGGCCGGCTAGGTAGTCACCGAGAATATTCCCACCCGTAGACACAGCTTTGCGTCCTAAGTATTTTCCAATTTTTTTAATATGGGGAACTGCCATACAAAAAAATGGCATGGCCACGCGACTCACCGCAGAAAAAAAATGTCCTAAACCACCATGTCCTCCTTGTACTCTTCGGCCATAAAAAATGGGGATTTCCCCCCCACCACTCTGTCCCGCATAATGGTTCGAATACTTGCAACAATACTTCATGATGAAACATTTATAGCTTAGAATGATCGTACAGTGCTATTTATAGGAACCACGGATTACATTATTTTTTTAATAATAACGTTTCGGACGAAAATGTAAGATAACTACCACGCGCGAGTATGAACCGAATGGTGCACGGCTTCCATCGTCAGTACGTATATCTATTTCTACGTATTGAAAAGAGTGGCGTAGTAAAGGTTGATAATGTATTCTAAAAAACTCTACGTTCGTTTGATCACCGGCATCATTCATCACGTCTACTTTACGTAATAGCTGCGAACCTACCAACTGTGGAGCTACAATGTCGCTGTACACGTACAACGTCTGTATAGAATTGCTGGTAATCTCTTTAACCGGCGTTGGAGTGATCACCGTATGTTCGATTATTTTAGCTTTCCACAGAAATTGTTCTGATTTGAACCCTAATCTCTGTGCCAGTCTCCAGTTTACAACCAGTCGTATGTAATACTGACGAGTAACGTCGTTAGCGATTGTGTATTTTTTGTACGTTTTATTGTATAGTATAGCGGGAAGATCAGCGCTACCTTTGAAAAGATCATCCGCTGTCAATTCGGATTTAAATTTTTTTATCTCCTTGTTATTGTATCTACCAATTGTTTTAAACTGTCATATCTTTTTCCATTTTCTGTCGCCGACAATTCACGTTCGGTATTCTTCACTTTGGTAATGCTTTTATTTGTGTTAATTTTATAAAATTGTAACAGCAGTTGATCTTCCTCTCTTCCCTCCGACGAAATAATTATCGCGTCTTGACTAAAGTTGTTTGGGAAGGTTATCTGGGCAAGGCCTACCTTATAATTCTCGTCTAAATTTAAAGGTTCCGACAATTTAGTTGTATAATTTTGTAAAGTATTATTTGGGAATACGTCCATGCTACTATTCAAAGGCAACGTTAACCAGATTTCTTCGTTCATGTTGTCAAATCTACTACGTCACTGGACCAACTGGCTTGACTCTTCAGATATCCTTGCCATTTAACGAGAAATTCAATTTTTCCACCACGTTTGCGTTGCTTCAGAATCTTTTCAACCTTATATAGCCTATCAGGTTTACTGATTACTTTTTGCAATTCTTGTTTATAAAAACTACCTAAAATTGGTTTATTTTTTAAATCCAATACTAAGTACATGGGTATTTTTTGGTTTTATTTTTCTCCACTGATTTTAAATTCCTCGGTCGTCCAGTTTGGACGATAACCCTTTTCAAAAATACCTTTAAGTTTGGATAATTTAACCAAATCACCTATTTTTAAGCCTTTTCCGTATAAATTGCGATAAACTAATTTTTCATTTTTTTTGGTGACATCTATGGGTCGCATTTTAATAGATCGATGATATGAGGATTCGTAAGCATTGATAATGTCTGGAAGTACATCTATGTAACGGTTAGTATTGCATGAATGTAGGTACTTGTGAAGCCTTTGCCTTAGTGTTAGAAAAAATCTTTCAGATATAGCCGCCTTTGTCTCAGCGTTTTTTGTAGTAAAATGCTTTACATTGTACTTTTTAAAAATCTTCTGGACGTGTTTAGAGATGAACTCGAGTCCCATATCCGAAAAAATATATTCTGGCGGTTTTGTTTCCCTAAAAATAGATTCGAACGCTTTACCCATTGTAACAGCATCTTTTTTCTTCACTGGTCTAATAAAATGAACTCTCTTAGTAAAATTATCTATGGCTACTAGTAAAAAATTTATGTTATCGTTAAATCTAGCTAAAGAATCAAATCTAATCTAATCCATCAAATCTACGCTCCATATTTTGTTGATTCCTTTAACTATTATAGGATTCCGTTTAAATCGTCGAATAACTGGTTTGAACAAACTATATGTTTCTTGCGATGATAAAAAAATCTTTAACTTGTTTTAACGTAACTTTTAATCCCCTTCTTTTAGCCTCTCTGTACAAGCTGTGTACGCCGCCTAACCCACAAGGTGAAGCCGGATCAAAATATAATTCTTGTAATTGTTTTTCAATAAAAGTCGTCATTCCACAGCTTAGATATATCGGCGAGTGGTATGTCTTGATATTCTTCTTCTTTAGTCTCTTGTTCTTCTTTTTCAGTCTCGGACTCTATTTCGGCCAAGTTTTCAGCCATCAATGACGTAGTCGGGCTTTTGTCACCATTATTATATCGTTTTAATTTTTTTACATATTCTTAGTGTTGTTGTAAGACCTCCTTAGTTTTTGGACGACGTGTCCAGGTTGTAAAGATCGACGACCCGAATGTTTTTTTACTACTTTTGAAATAACGGTCCAGCCGGGCTCCTTCTTCATCTTGCTGCAATGATGTTTACTATCCGTCAGGGCTCCATGCACCAGTCTGCCTATGTCACTGTCTTGTATAAATAACGTTTTGCATATGTATCAAACGACCTTCCGAGTCCCACTGAACTCTGCCACTACGTAAAATTCTCTCAACACGTTTTTTTATATTTAGGAATGACACCACTCACTATTTCTTCTATCGGTTTCGGAGTAGCAGCGAGTTGCAACATTGTTCTTTGTGCAGGGGTGTGAGGGACAGGTATGGACACTGTTCTCGGTGCGAGGGTGGGAGGGACAGGCATGGGCACTGTTCTTGGCGCTGGGATGGGAGGGACAGGCATGGGCACTGTACTCGGTGGGGGGGGGGAGAGAAAGGCACTCCTGACACCCCAGGAGCCCCTGGTCCCTGGGCTGGCGCGCGGCGGGTCGGTGCTTTAATCTCAACTTTCACCGGTTCACCTACCCATTCGGCATCGTAACGTAGATATCGATTGAGTAATTGATTATACAATTTCATTTTGCTATCATCATCCAATGTATCGTTTTGCATTAATTCGCTCATTTCGTGTTCCATGTACTTAAGGGGTGCTACGTAAGGTGACTTGTCCCGTGTAGTTGGTGGTTCGGAAGAAAGATACATTTTTAAAAACATTTTTTGGTTCCTTAGCTGCCCAGCAATCCCGTTATAGCACCTATAATCGGCGGAATTAATGCACCTAAGAACGGAAGGCCGCCCTTCTGTATAACTTTTTGTTTGGCCTTTCTGTTATGATTTCTTGTAGCTAAATATTTCACCTCTCGTTTGTAACGACGCAGTTTAGGCTTCTGGGCAGGGCTTATTTTAACACGACCCTTTAAAGTATTAAGAGCTGCTAGGGATAATACGTCAACTAGCTCCGGGCAATTCAACAAAGCGCACTTGACGTCTTTTTTAACTCTTTTACTGGTCAGTAGATGCAGGACTTGCAAAAAGTCCTTACCTTTATAATTTTTCATTCTCTACAAGTAGTATTGATGGGTCTTGGGAAATATTGGATCGAAATCTTAAAACACTAGGTGATTCCGGTCTCAGATCTAGGAATAGGTATGTATATGGATCAACTGTAGCAGATTTATATACCTTCACTAAATTTTTCCCTCCAATAGATAATTGTTCTCCTAATAAAAATATCTGCCGATAATCACGTACAGTTTTCATTAATATTAAATAATTCGCCTGTAGACTGAGTGCTCTTAATTGTTTATCGTATAAGTTATGAGCAACAATGACAATGCTTATACTCTATGATGCGAGCCTCTGTGTACTATTTCCAGTAATAAATCTCGAGATGCATTTTGTAATAAATCATCCAGCAATAATAAAGTATTAGGCTGTATTGAATTATACAAATCTTCGTTTAGACCATAATGAAAGGTAATAGGAACTGGCGAAGTTAATTTTAACGTTTTGTAAATTGGTTGTTCCTCAGCGTAACAAAAAACAATTTTTTCGGGTGGAGGAACTATAATATTTTGTGAATTTTCGATTAAACTTTTTATCCAGTGTGTTTTTCCTGAAGAAGTTGATCCAACAATTAAAAAGATGGAAGGGTGCTTCAGTCGAACGTCCATTTCTATAAACGCTGAAACACTGGTCACATCGCCCCTTTATAAAGGGTGGAAGATGCCCCCCCCCCCCACAACAAATAAACACAGAACATGTTTTATCATGCATAAAAATTGTTTATTTACGTTTTCAGTTACACAAAATTAGTCATTTGATTGATTTCTGTTAATTAACATGCTGTTAATTAAGAATGGTTATACAATATTAATTAATCACGTGATTCCTTATTAGCTAATAATGCTGTAATGTAAGGAAAGTATGCGGCAAATCGAACGATGAACGGATCGCCGAGGTCAAAATGTTTCTCATCGTGGGCAGCCATCCAGTAAAAATATTGTCCTGCCTTGTAGAATGAACATTTCTCACAGTCATGGATTATACAAAACGGATATGCGTCACGTTTTTCATCTTTTTTTTTCAGTGGCTTTTCACATCCAAAATTGTTTAAATCAATCACTTCAATAACGTTGCATCGATTTAATAATAATTCCTTTAACTTATGGTCATCTTTGACTGCAAAAATGGGTTTACCCATTTGTAAATAAAGCTTTTTAACACAATTTATT
Organism: Lithobius niger; assembly: GCA_023313725.1. Lineage (NCBI taxonomy): Eukaryota > Metazoa > Arthropoda > Chilopoda > Lithobiomorpha > Lithobiidae > Lithobius > Lithobius niger. Next base: position 75,042 of record JAHWFP010272030.1, read on the forward strand.
ACTTCATCCAGAGTATACTCGCATGGTGAATTCTCATACCGAATGCTATGAATGAATTCTGTACAAAAATTAACATTGAATCTTTCCTTACTTGTCAGGTTATGAAAGTTATTTGGCAGTACAATTTATTTGCCAATGAAAGCGTATCGATTGACTAAATAAACTGATTTTTTTAAAGTGATATTTATCAGCATTAAAAGCATTTGAAGTGCAAATTACTAACCTGGTTACATCCATTTTCTTATTTTAACACATAAAAAGCCTATTTGATTACACAGTATTGAAAATTGGACCAGTTACGGTATTTTGTAGGTTGATGAAATGATTAATTTCACCTTCAGAATCGCATAAAGACTGAAACTGATCGAGAGACAACGAGATGCATTTTGTTTTCTCTCCCTCGCGGATAAAAATGATGCGTTTTACATCATTCTCTACTGCTAAAGTGACGGCAAAATTCCGGTCCAAGTAGAGGGTTTTTGAACGCTCACTGGTGTCAGCAATCGCTTGCAAAGCTTTGCAATTCTGCAGAAAAACTGCAAATTGGTCTGCCTTTATTGTGACTCCTTCTCCCGTGGGATAGTATCTAATCTTCCCTGCACCATATACTCTAATGTGAGCATAACAAGAATTTTTAAACCGGTAAATTGTCTCCCAAACTAATTGAATTCTCAGGCTTTATTGGCAGATCTGGTACAAAGCAATCCATTTTCCTACCTTTTTTTGTTGTGATTTCGTGTTTTGGCTAAAAAAACGGAAACAAAATCTATATTTAAAAAAAAGCTTGAATTCTAAGCCATACTTAAAAGTACAATTGTCGTGTTACAATGAAGCTTTCCTCATTGTCGGAAACATTTTTAAAGTTGCTTCACTGCAAAGCAACAAAAGTACTTTTAAGAGAAATATTTTTAAACATTAAAACTTACAGTTCCTTTGTTGGATTTCGACTTCCTATTGGCGACTCTATTGGTCGACGGGCGGCGTGTGTTTGCCACCAGCCAATCGGTGAAGCGCTTTTATAGCCAGACGCATCCTGGTTGGGCATGCAGCTACACGACAAAAGCACGCCTACCTGCCTGATTTATTAACTTGCTTACCAAGGAATTGGTCACGTGTGATGCACAAACCAGCCTTGGATTGGTCGGTTGATGTGATTTATTTCCTTGTTTTTGGCTGGCAAAAGAAACAGAAGTGTGAGTTGGTTGGCTAACGCACACACGACTACACCCTGGAGGCTGGCTAAAACAACATGCCGGAACGTGACTCACTGCACGTCTGCGTAGGCAGACACGTCTTCGTATGCACATGAATACCACTTGAAGCCAAGCGTGATTTGTGTGGGTGTGTTGGTGAGTCACCAACGAAAAAAAAACGAGTCACATCCAAGCATTCAGTTTACCTAACCTCCTGTGAATGGTCTAGTTACAATAAATCAAATGAAAGGCCAAACGAGTCACGTCTGGGAATGTTGTTTTAGCTGAGCCTGGACGTTTTTTTGATTGGTTGACCTTTGTCATTCCACCACAACCTTCCACGTAAGGTCCAAGTGGTTACATAATATAACCAAAGTCGTGACTGAGAAAAAGTCAAGGTTGTCTGCACACAAGACGTTTCAAGGTTAACTACTACTAGTGTTGTTGTGTAGGTTTGGTTTTTTTATGCAAATAACCAGACTGTATGAACGGGACAAAGAGTCAACGAAATCAAGCTTATCTGCATAACTGTCTTGTTATGTAAGCGTGTCAAGGTTAACCAGTGTTGTGCAAATTTAGAGGTACAAAGTTAAACCAGTATAATTTTCGTTCCACATCATTTCGTTATGTCAAATATATTATAGACAGTTAAAAGTTGATTTAAATAAAAAATAAGAAAGAGTTAGTATAAAAAAAGGTGGAAAGCTTTATTTTAGAAGCATAAGTTTATTTAGGTAGAATTAAAAAAAAAACCTATTAATGTCAATTCTGTTGAGTAATGCTTTTGTACGTCTGAAACGTGGACTGGTCATGGACAAACGAGGTATAATATTTGTGTCAGCCTAATTTTCGTTTATATCATTTCATTAGGTTGATTACATTAAAAAAAATTAAAAATAGGTTTTAAATAAAATGTATGCGACATTCAGTTTAAAAATGGATGTATGCATTTTACTTCAAAAACATAGGTTCAATTTTAATAGAAAACCGAAAAAAATCAATTAAAATTATTTATGACTGCTAGACATTTTTTTTGGTTACCTTCAGACAACTCCAGACAACAAAGACGTGAGAGAATGCAGAAATCCTGTCTGTTTAACCTTCAAAATCAGTATATAAGCAGAAGTTGTGAAGTTTTGGAAAACAAACTCTGACCAAACTCCAACAATCATGCGTTTCCCACAAAAGCGTGGACATGAGAGCAGTGATGATGATGATACTGATTTAGAAGAGTTGGGTGCAGAATTGCTGAATGAAGTGAGGCGCACCACGAGCCAAGAACTCACGGTGGTCGAAGAAACAGAAAAAATCTATTGCGAAAACATCCTCATGGCTTTGAACAATTTGCAGTGTGCAAGAATTCTAATCAATAGAGAGATGGCTAGAGCGAAGAAGCAGAAAACACACAACCCTGTGGATTCCGACGTACAAACGGACATTTCTGTACCATCCACGAGCCATTTATTATCGTTGGTGAGTTTGTCTGTTACCAACCAACAACAACAGCAACAAAAAGACGAGCAGCAGCAAAAAGACGAACAGCAGCAAAAAGACGAACAGCAACAAACCAACGAGTATAGCCCTGCATCACCCGATGTGGAAGACGAAACCCCAGCTCCTTCACCCAATGTTGACAACAGCCCTGCGTCACCAAATATTGTTGATAATTACGATGGTCCGACTGAAGAAAAATGAAGATCATTTTTTATTGTTTTCTATACAATAAATATTTCCCCATCCTACCCGTTCCTACAGTTATATCCTTTCCAAAAAAAAATGACAACAACAAAAAAAATCCAAAAATAGCATGCACCCACTGTGGGCTCTATCTTCTAAAACCACCGCTTTTTTCCTCCATCTGGGATTGGTTTAGTAGGTAGCCATCTCATTACGGAGGTAGCAATGGACGGAGCTTAAAAGCAAACTAAATACTTGGGGGAATCATGACCGACTACGGTAAAACTTTTAAAAACTAGATTAATTTCGTTTACTGAACGTGATTTTCGTTTTTAGTTAAAAAGTACAAGACTTAAAACTTTACATGGGTGTGTCTATTCCCTGGCGTCAACGTGGCTGCAATTCGTTACTAAGCAACGCTCAGTGCGGTGTTATCGATGGGCGGGGCCTAAAAAAAAACTGAAGTAGACACGTAAAAACTTGTTAAATGGCTGTTACAAGTTAAATTCACGATCGTGTAAGGTAGCCCTTTTTAGGATTAGGTTAAATTCGCTTACAAAACGCGATTTTCTGTTTAGTTTAAAAATTATAAACCTTAAAACTTTAGGTGGGCGTGTCTATTACATGTCGTCATCGTGTCTACCATATGTTGCTAGGTAACACAGTCACGTGTGACGGAGCTTCAAACCAGCTGAAACACCACGTGTCGGTAACTTTTTTATAACACGAGGCAAGTTAAAATCACGAACGTCTATGAGTAAACTTTTAAAAAATAGGTTATTTCCGTTAACAGCATACGATTTTCTTTTCTCGTTAAAGAACTATATATTAACATTTAAACTGTACGATAGGCGTGGCTAGTGTCTGATGTCAAGCGATGCTAGCTTCTATTAAGCTTGTAGTTCACTTTTGTAAAACGCGATGGCGCCACTGGTTCCACTCACAAGCGTGCAACCACGTTATAACGAAGCGGATAAAATTTTTGTGGTTCATAGCGCAAGAAATATTAATTAACTTGAGGAGAAAAAGGTGCCTGTAGTAGGCTTAGTGTAATTTTTTTTGGTTGCTTAACGCAACTTCTTTTCGGATCTGTTACATTTTTTGTGTTTTAAAAGTGTGTTTTTTGTGTTTGTGTTTCAATTATAAGTTTGAAATTAAAAGTTTAAAGTCTGTTGTGACGTGTCTTTTCGTCCTGACACTCCACAGTAACTGTTGATGTTCGTTCTAAAATAAAAAAATTAAACAATTAGATTACTATATTATGTATTTGTGGGATGGTGTAAAGGTATTGAACTTTATTAAAATAAAAATCATACTTTGTTTATTTTGTCAAATCCGCTTCATGGGTCGTCCTGCGTAACGCATAGCGTGTAGTACGTAGTAGCACAGATGTTACCCGATTTACAGATGAGTGTCTTGTCATTTTACGCGGACGGAATGTAGTCGTTTTGGGCACATCGGGGTTTAAATCTGTACTTGGTGTTGTAAGTATTTGTGGTGGCGACCATGACGTTGATGAGCGTGGCATTATATACACCCCATTATCTTCATTACGTGTTGGAAATGGCGGCGGGGGTGGTAACACAGTTGGTATTTGTGGAGACAATGGTGACATTTCCATATCGTCACCTCTCCTTCCACCATCCCGGGGTAAAACACACTCGTATGTGTGTTCATCCTGCCGAAATGGGCCATGAAGACCCAGGAAAAAAGCCACCAGGTATATATGTGGGGCGAAAAGAATCGTCCCAATTAACAAACGGACTATCCAACTCAGTACAACGGAAGCCATGGCTGAAGTGATACAGCTCTGTAACTCGCAATTCACGGTTAGTACATGTTTACTTATAATACCCATTCATTTTATTGGTCAGAATCAATCTATGTGAATGTTCCCATTTATTCATAAACGATTCTTAATGTTTTGAGAGGCTGCACTTCTACGTGACTTTTATTATGAGAAATGTGTAGTGGGATGTAATGTCGGGGCATGACAACACAGCTGCCACTGAGAACTAACTTTTCATTACGATAACACAGCTGCACTGAAAACTAACTTCTCGTTAGTACGGTTACAGGATAGCTGTCAGGATGGTTGTTTAGGCTGCATTCAGATAACTATTTTGAGAGCCATTAGGACTACATTCTGTCAGCTTTAGTTTGTGTCCTTGAAAAGTGTTATTTGATGTCCCTTGAGAAAGGAGCGCTAGCTGTGTCCTTGAATACCGTCATATGAGCCGCTGAATAGTATCACTCCATCTATACAATTCTATTTAGCATCCTACAAAACCGGTTGTGGTATAAACATTTCAAGACGACAGAAAATACAGGCTGTTTCCAGGCTGTGTTGACCTTCGACCCCACGTACGTGACCCGAATACATAAGTTGGTGCCGGTGCCGTCAGCATTATGACATTTTCCTAACTACTATTGTAACGATACTAATTAAATATTCATTAGGAATATTCTACGGGAGCTGCAATCTGTCCGCGGTTGGCTCTTCTTTAAGTTTTCTACGAAATGGTTTTCTTTAAAAATAGCTGTCGGTCTACCCCTCTGCGAAAAAAGTTAGCACTGTCGTTAAAAGGTTGTTAGTTTTTATCCACAAAACTTCCCAGTGTTGTATTGTTATGTTTAAGTTATGGGTCATACCTTTAAACCCTTTTAGTGTCACATCACCCTTGTAAACAAGTTGTTTAGTAACCTCAAACCATCCCAGTTGGAGTAGTTTAACAGTAAATAGAGCTGGTCATTTTATGCGTACCCATAGCATTCGATTCTCCGATCCCTATAGCAGCGGCTAGGTTTACTGAAATGCGGCGGAGGGTTAATTTCGCAGTCATCCCAGATAAAAAAATGACTAGACTTGAGCAAAGGCAGAATCCGTACGGGACATATAACCATAGCAGTAGATGGCCTCATTTATTTGTTATAACGAAACAACAAACTTAACCTTGTACTTTTACCTTAAAAACTAGTGTATTTCTTGATAAATGTCTTTTTGCCCCATTTTCAAATACTTGTATGATATTCCTGCACCAAGCAGCGCAGACAGTATTTAGTTAATGGCTGCAAAAACATTATTTTCAATGTGTAACTTTTAATTTTACTTAAAGTTCTCTTAGCCGCAAAAACGTTGGTCCCCCAAAAATACAAAATGGCAAAGTCAACATGGCAGGTCAATTTTTGCTTATTTTGGCGGTCTTGTGTGTATTGCATATCTTGTGTGCACTAACCCTTATATTCTAGCTTTTATTCCGAGTTCTCAGGAACCCCGAATAAAATCTTGCGTTTGGGGGCGTGTAAATGAGCGCCACCGAAAAACGCTAGTTTTTTCGAAACTTGAAATGTTTTTTGTTTGGAGCACCCAAATGCCTCGATTGTGACAATCTCGCCGGTTTTGCAATAATGGACCAAATCGACCAAACTTTTCGACATTTAATAGCCTACCCAAATACAAGCCTCTTGGGGAAGCCCAAATCCAGACTTTCCATCAGGAAGAGTCTTCAATCTACGTTTGAAGATCACTGAAAACCAACCACAGCGCTCCTTCATCATGGCCGCCATTATTGAACTCTGTACTTATGTATTTTTATTTTATCCTTTTCCTTTTAGGGCAAAAAGCCCGAACACACTAGCTTAGTGCATTTTAGGAGGAGCTTCCTCTGCGAAGGTACTTAACCTCGATTTCATGTACAGACAACCATTTGAAGTGTGATATTTTTTATTGTGTTTGTCGGCCGCAATCCAGATGAAAAATTTCCACAACGATCAATTTAAACTTCAAAATTTAAACGTTAAACGTTCCCAGTTACTTAATGCATTATAGCATCCAACTAACTAGTTTATTTAACCACATTTATGCTTTTATTATACTCTTTTACCCCCAGAAACGCTACCATATGTCCAACGTAATTCGACCTGGCATTCTACCGGACACGAATTTTCAGTGTATATATGGTTGTTTTAGTTCTCCTCTAAACCCGACTGAGACCTACCGAATGCTACTGATAGCTTGTTCTACTATTAAAAACCAAAAGATGTTTATAAAATATCTGTTCCAACCCAATCCGAAAGTCAAACTGTGCAAAAATTCGAATCCCCCTTTTTGCCCCCCCCCTCCCCAGCCAAAACTAGTTGTGGTGTATAACACTGCAGTTTACAGTTAAAACTTATTAAATTTAATAGTAATGCTTTCTGCATTACCCAAAGCCAACTATTAAGTTTAACAAGAGCCTATTCATGTTGCAAAGATGTGAATATGAATTCCGTAGCCAATAATTCAAAATAAAGGCCTATTTCCCAAAGTTCAATTGAGTAAAACTCAAACAGGCCTGTCTTTTCCATCCTTACTCCTTCAAACGGCTCTGCACCCAGTTCCTTTGTTCATCCGACTTCTCCTCCCACTTTCCATTGTTCTCGAGGCCCTCAGCCAATCAGACCCCCTGAGCTACCCTGGACATCCGCGCGAACTTCCGATTATGTGTATAAAACCCCAGCCGCAGAACGCAATCGTGAGCACAGCTCACAGATCTCAAGCTAGAGAAGGGTCACGCCAGTCGGGAGTGGAGACGCCATGTATGGAGAATGCCATGCCGGGTACAATGGTAGTGGTTCGTGTGTTGTAGTTTAGCTTTTAAAAGTTCTGTTTAGGACCCCCATATTCTAAATTTTAGTTTAAATGTAAACTTTAACTCTCTAGCTTGTAGAAATGTATGGTGGAGATGTCTGTAGCGGCATCTTAGGTTGTCCCTCCCCATAACGCAAGAGTGGTTCTCTTCCTAAAAACCAATTTTTCCAGTTTATTTTAAATGGATTTTTAACTTAAACTAAATGACGGTTTGATCTTTGTGGAAGTCAAATTGAAACGTACTGATGCCTAAGTGTAAAATTGCCGGGCTTTTTATTACTGAGAACAGTTTCTGCGGGAACTAAGGGAGGTTGATCTTTTTGTACTTGGAAAACTTAGAAACATAACTGTGGACGGTTGATCATGTAGAAACATACTGTCAGATAGACTACTATCAGTTGCGGCTGTCTAGTCTTGCGGGTGTATCCGGGAGCACCTATGATTTACTTTTTCTAATGTGAAAATTTAAACTTTTACTCAAACACAAGCGTTGTTTGTTTGAATTGTGAATTACTAATTTGTATATTCCAAACTTCCTACTTTTAAATAATTGTATTCAAGAGCTTTTAGAAGCAATCTGTGATGTAAAGTGTTATTTCATTCTGTCGCAAACTCGTTTGCTAGATTGATGAATTGTCTTTTAGTGTAAAATATAAATATGTATCCCATCATTTAATTTTAGCTAGTAAAACAGTTAAATCCACCGTTGGTGACAGCGATACCGACAGTGTAAGGTTAATTCCCCTTTAATTAGGACCGGCGCTCCATCCCCCATGCTGGGACAGTTGCCCATGCTGTGTTTTTGAACGTAAAAAGTCGTCGTAAACACCATTAAACCTCAAGCTGATGCTCCACGTACACCAGGGAAACCGGGGGCGTTACAAGCACCTAAGCCGTCGTAGCGTCCGCCGTTACAAAGTGCTAACTTTGTAATTTGAATTGTGATGAAGACATACGTCATATTCTTTTTGAATGTCCAATGTATTGCCATTGTAGGGATGCTGAATTGTTAAATTGGAAAAGCCTGTCTTTGGAAATCTTATTAGAAAAAAAAAATTTATGGTAAAAAATGGTCTTACGTCAGCTGTAACAATTCTTAAGACCCACAACTTTCTTCTAAATTTGGACTGAATTTGTATTATCCCTTTCACCTGGCGTTGAAAACATGCGAATTTGAATGATTTTGAGTATTGGACACTTGTCAAATGTACACACCCACCAGTTCCCCCCCCCTTGCCGTTTTGCAATAAACTGAATTGAACTCCTCCTCCATGCGTTATGTAATTTGTGAACGCTCCCTATTGTACGTTGGGAGAATTTCGTTACTGTAGGGAGAATTTGTTTTTCAATCAGCAAAAAAGGGATTGTTTCAGTTAGCAAGTGATGGCTTTTTTCTAAATAACTACTTCATTAATCTAAAATAACCTTGAAAAGGCACATGTTCACATAGGAAGCTATGAGTTGAGCCTATTCCCATGATTTTTTGTGGTGTTGTTTGACCTGTAGAGAGGACAGACGAAAGTAGCCCCAGAACAAGAAGCAGAACAAGAAGTTGTCTATTTGGTCCCTCGCTGGATCTCGGATTTGATTGGACCGAATTTCACAATTTTTGGACTGTAGAGAGGCCTTGACTAGTCGAGGCTGGATCCAAATTTGATTTTAAAATGTTCACTTTTGACGGCGTTATAAGCTCTCAAAGTTGAGAGTTTAACACAGAGACCCTAGGCTGACCCCTACTAACACTGGCTATCGCCAGTGTTAATAAATGAAAAATTCCAACTCTAAGTGAGTTGACACGCAAACCTAAAATTCGCCATTGGCACTAGCTAACAGTTGTTACTAGCCTACAAGTGCGAGCGCTTTTGCCATTACGTTACGTGAACCGTGTCAAATAACGAAGCACTAAACTGCAAGTTTAACCTAGATTAAAATACTAATTTATATTTTAAACTAAATAGAATTTTGTTTAACGCCCAAACTAAAAGATTTCGAGATTGGTTCCAACCGCATTTGTACATACCAGTAACGAACCTGGATTTAGGAAATAACCAAAGCATTCCCACACCATGAGGGAGGGGGGGGGGAGAACTTTGCTTGAGTCATAAATTAACATCTTCCTACATTATAGTAGATTTAAAAAAACCGAGGGAGACATCTGAGAAACTACATCCGAATTTTCCAGAACTAATTTTCCAATATGGCCGTTTTTTTGATGAAATTAAACATATACCTTTATGCTTTCACCTGTGCTATCGGATTCCAAAACATCGGTTTCTGGATGATTAAAACATGTTTGTAATCAAGCCACCTGCACAATAATACTAAATTTATGTAAATATGTCAGCCGAAAGTGGTTAAAAAAATACGGTGTATGCAAATCAATACAAAATCGTACAGCATAAAATACTTACTTAGCTTACTTAGCATAAAACACTTACAGAGGTTAGCAGTAAGTGCTTTTCGAAACAATTAAACAATATGGAAAGAATAGCTCCCCACTTTCAGAAAACCCTAAAAGTTTGTACATTTTGGGCTATTAGAGGGCTCCCGAGAGCACTTTGAATTCGAAAATCACAACACACTTTTGCCACTATGCCATTACCTCTTCACCTTTAAATGGGCTTATATGGCAAGCCATTCCGTCTTTTATTACAAAATTACAGATATCTGTAATTCTTTTAAAGGTATCTGTAATTCTTTAAAGATATCAGTAATTCTTTAAAGATATCAATAATTGAATTACTGATATCAATAATTGAATTACTGATATCAATAATTTAATTACAGATATCAATAATCCAATTACAGATATCAATAATTCAATTACTGATATCAATAATTCAGTTACAGATAACAATAATTGAATTACTGATATCAATAATTGAATTACTGATATCAATAATTCAATTACAGATATCAATAATCCAATTACAGATATCAATAGTTCAATTACTGATATCATTAACTCTGTTACAGATATCAATAATTCAATTACAGATATCTCTAATTCATTTAAAGATATCTCTAAATGCGCGCCATTTATTGATATCAATAATTGAAATACTGATATCAATAATTCAATTACAGATATCAATAATTCAATTACAGATTTCTTTAAATACAGCGAATTAGAGATATCTATAATTCAATTACAGATATCAATAATTCAATTACAGATATCTGCAATTACCGACACCTAGTGGACAAAAATGTAACCAACTTCAGAAAGGAAGCAATTTTCTTCTCTACCTCTAAAGCATCGCCGCTGGCACAGAAGGGGTCGTTTCCTGTTGTCAATCACCAGCCCCACCTTTTGCAATCGCGGTCGGTCACTAATCCTCTAATACGCTTTTTAGGTGGGTTGGGGGGGAGGACAACCTGCTCATCGCTTGCGAGCATTGTGTTTTTACTCTTTGAACCTAATAAGACTGCGTATTAAAATTGATATAATTTGTAACACACAAATAGAAAAATACAAAAAACACGCAACTGATTTAAATGTAATTAGGATTTTATGAAAAATCGTAAACTAATGCTGTGTAATAAAATCGCTGCAATGATTTGGTCTTCATTTAATATTAAATATATAAGCCTCACCCAAAAAAAAATGGTTTAACAGCAAGAGAATGACAATTCCGTCACACATCTACTGATATATCTTGATTCAATTAATTACCAGGAATTATGCAGTCTTACTCGTCTTGGCCAATCCACACATCGTTTAAAACTCAACAAGTGACGAATTGAAACAAAACACAGTAACACAAAGCTGTATTGTATTGGTCATGTGTGCGTTTAATCAAAAGCACTCTTAACTACAGGTATCGTAGTAAACGAGAAATAGCGACCCACTACATTACAGTTGCATTGATAAAGAAGTCATTTAGACACCAACTGGCAAAGTGAGAAATTCAGAATAAAAAAATGACATATACTACACAATATGGAAAATAGCAACACAAATGTTTACAGGCACTGTAATACCCAAACCGAAACACTTAGTTTTTACAAACAAATAAAAATAGTGAAAAGAAAAATGAGTAGGCTGCTAATATCAGTGAAATAAACAAGGCAAAACATTAAGGAACAACATTTCGAAAAGAAATTATCGTGCAAACAGTGCCACATAAGGCAGGCTGATTAGGCACGGCTTACGACCCTATATTTTTGTCTTGTATTACGAAGAGAATGCGTTTTTCAGAACTTGAAAAATTAGGCTCAACAAAATTTAATTTAAAAAAATAACTTCGCACCACTCAGTTGGACGTTACTGAATGGAGTATAAAAAAAGTGAAAGATCAGCTACAGGCCCGAACTGACAGCCCTGGGCCCCTAAGTGTCAAGACCTGTTAAAAAGCCACCAAACACAATTGGGGGGGGGGGGGTAGATTTATGCCCGAGATCGCCTGAAAGGTTTATCATAATTACATGAAAATAATTTTTGTGTTTGTATTTTATAACAGAATCTACCGTTTCTGTTTTTGCGATCAGTTGCGACTTAGCCAAACAGAACAAAAGCATCAGAAAAAAAAGTTTCCTTTGCTTTCCAACTTCCTTTGCCTGCCTGGTGAAATTCGAGTCAATGCAACTGACCTTCCTATAACAAAAACAATAATAGGAAAAAAAAAATCGACCAAACAATTCGGGTTTCAGCAGTTGTTTTTTCCGCAGCTTTTTTGCCGTTAGCAAGTTTTTTGTTCAAGCTTCTTTAACCGTGGTTTTTTTTTCCGGCACGGTCCCAACTAGCGTTCTGAATCGCGACTCCATGTGGCCAATTGTCGAATGAGTGACTATTTTTACTTTGCGGAAAACGTACGTTGAAAATTACTCTTTGAGGATTTTACCTACGAAATATGTTTGAAAAGTATCCCGTGTTCTGAGATTCATTCAAGCACATGTTAATCCGCAAGCAGTAGCGTTTAAACGAACTGGAAGCGCGGAAGGAGGTTTACAGCTCAAACAAAGGCCAAGTGGAGTAGAAATTGCACTTCTTGCCTCCCGGTTTCGCTCCAGTTATCATTCGTGCTGAGAACTTAATTAACACTGCTTTGACAAAATAAAATTTTGGTTTTCTTAAATCAACTGGGGTATATTTTTACCAAGGGGGACTTCTTCCCGGAGTATTTTTTCCTGGGCTATTTTTCCGGGGTATTTTTTCCTGAGGTATTTTTTACCTGCTGCCGCTGGAGATCAAGGTTAACTTAATCATTTTTAGAATGGTGATTTCCCGTTTCACAGAATTCCGTTTCGCACAATCAAAATATTCTATAAAAAAGAAAATCACAAGGTAAAGGGTAAACGAAGCAAGCAGCCTGCATTAAAGACTGTCCTTGTGAGGAAACACAATACACTAGTCCAAGAAAGAAAGAAAAGACAACTGTCCCGACTGGGACTCGAACCCAGGACTTCCCGTTTAATCGGGCGCTCTAACCACTGCGCTACCGAGGCCAAGAAGCAATGTTGCTTTCCCTCCTTGTGTGTATGTTTGTGATCTCTAGGTCACCACTGAGAAAGATTGAACAGCTACTTAGCTCGGCTGGAGCCTGTAGCCAGTACCCGCCTCGGTAGCGCAGTGGTTAGAGCGCCCGACTAGTAAACGGGAAGTCCTGGGTTCAAGTCCCAGTCGGGGCAGTTGTCTTTTCTTTCTTTCTTGGACGAGTGTATTGTGTTTCCTCACAAGGACAGTCTTTAATGCTGGCTGCTTGCTTCGTTCAAAATATTCTTTAAAATGTAACATTGGAAAACTTTAAAATATATTCCTAATTGGAAGGAATCTGTGCTTAGTTGCGGTCTCTGATGTTTGTTTAGCCATGTTTAGCCGAGCGAGCAAGGCAGCACAAGCGAGGCAGGTAATTTGTAAAATTATTCTGCGAAACAGAAATTCCAACCTTCGCAGAAAAATCTGAATTCGTTTTATTATCTGCGAAACCAGATTCTGAAAAATTGGACATGACCTGTGGAATCATTAAAGGAAAACTCGAAGTCACAAATTTTCTCCCAAATTCCTTGACTGAAGTATTGGGGGGAAAGGGTCGTCCTGTTTTGAGGTGGGGGGGGAGGGAAGGGGGGAGTGTCAAAATCATAAATGCTGTACACATTCCATCTTGTGAAGGAGGGATGGAATATTTAATTTGGTCGACTCTGGATAATTAAAAGAAAATTCCTAAGGTTTTTCCCGAAATTCTTAACCTTTTTTTTTTCAAAGCTAGGCTATTTATATATTTTTCTGCACAAAGTTTGATATTGTTTTTGGATTGTGGTCCCTACCCTCCCAGACCATCAATAACATATGAATAAGGTGTTTAAACAAAACTGAGGAATTAAGTTCTGGCAGTTCGAATCGAGCATACGTAATAAGCGAAGTTGCCTTCGTTATTTCCTCGTCCTTTATACGCATTATCTGTTTTTTTTTTGGGTGGTGCGGGAGGGATGGAGTGTGTGTGTGTGTGTGGGGGGGGGGGGGGAAACAACACGCTCCGGATAAATGGGAAATATCGAATAGCTCTCAAAAAAAAAGTTAAAGGAATATTGAGTTATCTTATGTTTTCCCGAATTTTCTTTTAATTATGTATAATCGATCAAATTCAATACTCCACTCCCCAGTTACGGAAATTGTAAAAAAAAATTATGATTCCCTACCCCCTCCCCCCCCCCCCTCCCCCATTCTAATTCAGTTTTGGTGGAAACTTCGTAATTTCATGAATTTTCTTTTACTGAGGGTGACCCATTCTCCCGACCAAAGGTGATTAAGTTAACCTTGATCGCGCAGCAATTAGCTAATGAATGATGAATGAGCACGTAACTAAGTTTGGGCAACATTTTTGGGGTGATTTTACACCAGATTTTTCTAGCAATTTTTTCCCCATCGGCTTTTTTTTCCATCAGCTTTTTTTCCAGGGCTCTTTTCCGGTGCTTTTTTTTCCCGAGACTTTTTTACGTGCACCGTTTGGAAGCCTTCGTTTGTGTGGTGTCCTGGGCAATGCTCCCTCCGCATTCTCTCCCCACCCCCAACCGAATTGCGGCTCTAGCAGGTCTGCAATTCCATATTCACTCATTCTTTACACAACCCTTTATAGTAAGAATGGAGAGGGGGGCTGACCCGTGCAAATTATTCTGTTTTTAGCCTGTGTATTCAGCTGTGACGTTCTGGTACCAGAAAGTTCTCTTAAACTAAGACAACCATTCGAAATTCTAGCCGAAGATTAGCTAGTAGGCTTCTTTATTGGTATTGTTATTACTGTGATCTGGAGGTGTGTATTTACCTTTTGCATTTTATGATATGTTTGAAGTAATCAGACTATTAAATGCATATTTTACTGAATTTTATATACGGACATCAATTTTTAAAACAAAATCATTACAACTAGGCCTACAACACTTTATTAAAGGTACATGCATCTCTGTTGGCTTTTCTGTATGACTCAGGTTTTGCGACATTAGTTCAAACGTATGTAAATGTTGCAAGCTCTATTCTCAACGGGTTGCAAGACATACCGGAAGAATTTATGTATTCTCGTCCTACAAATCTAGAAAAACGCTAGTGTGTCGCACCAAGTTAGGTAACAAACATCACATCAATTCAATTGCCGGGGACGTAAAGCATTGTAACGCGACGCGTTAGCGTAAGTGTCTAATATCCTGAAGCATAGTTGGTTACATTTCAGGTACTTGGGGAAAAACAACGCGACACAAAAGTTCTAATTTTTTTTTGGCGCTGGGCTAGTGGCCTACAATGCAATTTTTTTTTAATAGTTAACATTTAGAGGTAACGTTAACTCGGTATTCATTATCCAGGCCTATGTCTATAAGTGGATGGTAAGGAAAGGATTCAACAGCCATATTTTTTGTAGTGGGGGGGGGGGGGGCCAAATTTTACGTAGAAATCGTGTTGTAGAGTCTGAACAGTGTTTTAGAATATTGTGATTAACTGCAGCCTTTGGCATCATACCCAAAACCTAGTTCCTAACCTTACGCACATGAAAGGCAGTCCACCTTTCATATTTTACAGTTCGTACTCAAAATGAAGCACGTACCAACACGGTCCCAATCATGCAGGAAACTAGGCTAAGTTGGTGGTAACTGAATGGAGTTGTAGCCCCGATTTTTTTTTTCCGGCGGGGCGGGGGGGGGTAAATTATAAATAAAAATTCCAGTTAGTTCAGGAATACTGCCATTATCTACAATCTTTTGCACCAATCCCCAAAAGCTAGTTCCTGACCTAAAGCTGCGGTTTATTTAGTAGCCCAGCCTGCATATTTTACATTTCATATTCAGAATGAAGTAACTTTCAATCTCGTCTATCAAATCTTGTGTTTTTTCCATGTGTCGAAGCTCCATGTCGCTATAAATTGGGCTTGAGCTGCTCGATCCGTCTTCGTTCGTGCTGAATGCCAGCCATTGCTTCCATCACAATCGCGTGTGCTAAGGTGCCCTATTTACATGCCCTTTGCATTTTTTTTATAGTTTTATGTTAACACAATGCTCCCAGGCGAGTCTAGTCTCTAGTAGGTAGCAGGTTGTACCCCCCCCCCCCCCCGACGAAAGGTTATTAGAGGATTAGCGCCAGCCCGCGATTGTAGAAGGTGGGCAGGGAGTTGTCGACAGAGAATACAGCCCCTTCTGTGCCTGAGGCAATGCTTTAGAGGAATGTTTGCACGCATTCCTTTTCTGGTGTTGGTTACAATTTTTTCCGCTAGATGTCGGTAATTGTAGATATCTGTAATTGAATTATTGATATCAATAAATGACGCGTATTTACAGATATCTTTAAATGAATTATTGATATCTGTAATTGAATTAGAGATATCTGTAACTGAATTACAGATATCTCTAATTCATTTAAAGATATCTGTAAATACGTGCCATTTATTGATATCAATAATTCAATTACAGATATCTTTAAATACGGCGAATTATTGATATCTGTAATTGAATTATTGATATCAGTAATTCAATTATTGATATCTGTAAATTAATTATTGATATATGTAATTGAATTACTGATATCTTTAAAAGAATTACAGATATCCGTAATTCTGTAATAAAAGACGGAATGGCTTGCCATAGATGGAAGGACTAGATCCCCACCTTTCAGAAAATCTTAATTATGTCCATTTCAGGCTATTACAGGGGTCGTAAGAGCACTTTGAATTAGAAAATCACCTTACGCTTTCGCCGCTATGCTATTACATCTTCACCTTTAAATGGGCTTAAAGCCCGTGTCAGACGGAAAGACATTCACTCACGACACAATTGTCCTAAGGGCAGAAATTGTTTCCCCCCACATTTTGTCGTGTCTGGAGTTGGTTGTCACACGGGCAGATTTCCACCACTCCCGACTGCCCTCAGGATCAACAAACACTTGCTCTCTTTATGTCCAACTTCACTCCTTTTTCTGGAATGCGTGGTTGCGTTCACCATTGGTCTCTAACTGTCACGTGAGAAAAAGTTGGTACCCGGAGGGCTGGCAGCCTACCTAGCCTGGCCATCGAGTCTGGACGACTCTCTAATTACTCCCAACTTTTGTCGTCTGCCCCTTGTCACACGAACCAACTTACCCTCCCGACCCAATTTTTAGTCCTGTAGTGAGTAAAAATCTTTTCGTCTGACACGGGCTTAAGTTAAACGATTTCGGTTAGGGTTGATGGAAAGAATAGATCTCCACCTTTCAGAAAATTCTAAGTATGTCCATTTCGGGCTATTAGAGGGCTCCGGAGCGCACTTTTGAATTCGAAAATCACCACACGCTTTTGCCGCTATGGATTACATTTTCATCTTTAAATGAGCGTATGAAAGTACCTTTTTAATAAATACAGATGCAAACCTATTTACGTTGCCTTTTGGACTTATATGTCAGACTGCCTGAGTGGGAAATCGAACCCACGCCCTTTGAAACCACAGAATGAAGTCGTACCGCTGTGCCATACTAACACGGCCTTTTTTAAGAATCAAATAAATACAGATGAAACTTATTTGTGTTGCCTTTTGGACTTATATGTCAGACTGCCTGAGCATGGAATCGTACCTACGTCCTTTGAAACCGAAGGCCGAAGTTCTGCCCTGTCGCTGTGCCATATTGACACGGCCTTTTTCAAGAGTCAAAAAAACAGATGCAAACTTATTTACGTTTCCTTTTGGACTTGTATGTCAGACTGCCTGAGCGGGGAGTCGAACCCACGACCTTTGAAACCAAAAGCCGAAGTCTTACCGCTGAGCCATACTGACACGGCATCAGTAGTAGGACTTCGGCCTTTGGTTTCAAAGGTCGTGGGTTCGATTCCCCGCTCAGACAGTCTGACATGTAAGTTCAAAATGCAACGTAAATAAGTTTGCGTCTGAGTTTATTTTACTCTTGAAAAAGGCCGTGTCAGTATGGCACAGCGGTTGGACTTCGGCCTTTGGTTACAAAGGTCGTGGGTTCGATTCCCCGATCAGGCAGTGTGACATATAAGTCCAAAAGGCAACGTAAATAAGTTTGCATCTGTTTTTATTTGACTCTTGAAAAAGGCCTTGTCAGTGGTTCTAGAAAAAACGCCCCCGGGGAAAAAACGACTCCAGGAAAAAACGCCCCTAGGAAATAATGTCCTTAAGTAAATGATTTTTGGTTCGCTGCTCTAGTTTCACGCCATTTCTTAACTTTACTTCCTTAAAGTAGTAAGGTTTAAAATTGAGCTGGTTCGTCTACACAAGCATTAGTTTGCTTCAGATTTTGCTTCAGACATAAGTGTTGGAGGTTTCTACCGTGGATAAAAAAAAAATCGTGAACATCATGAACATCAAACATCAGCAGGTTTAATGCTGTGGGACCATATTTACAATTAGGAATTCGATAGGGGACGAAGTGTACAATGGCGCAAGGCCAGAAGGAGTGAAGACTTTTTCTTCATCAGAATCTGAGGAGGATGGTTGGCAGGGGTTACGGCTTCAAAAAAACATCTGGTGTTCAACTTCTCAACGTTGCTAGAAAGTTCTGGACTTGAGTTGTATCTTGTGCACATGCGTGAAGTCTAGATTACTTCCCTTGCTTGATTAAAGGTCATCAGCACCTGAAAGAAAAACTGTACGACCTGAAAAACATCTAATATAGCGACGCTCAATATTTTGCCGCCAACAATCCTGCCCTTGACAAATGCATCTATCTGGAACAAGAAACATTTATAAGATTAGACAAGTAATTATGCCGTATTCCAGATTGTGGTTTTGTCAACAGGTTGGCTATGGTTGTAGGAACGTAATTAATTTCCACGCTTTTATCTTCTATGCGTTCATGCACATGATGGTAGATTACATCAATGTGCTTTGTTCTAGATTTTTCTGCGAAACTTACAGCAAGACTTTTGCACTTTGGGAATTTGTAAACAACGGAATTGGCTTTATCTCATTTGACGGTATAACACCTAATTCAATCAAGAGTTCACGGGTCCATAGGCACTCTTGAACTCCTTGTGAAATTACTTTGTATTCGGATTCCATCGTTGAGAGGGAAACGGTGCATTGAAGGTTTGATCTCCATAAAAAATGGGACGGAACCATACGTGGCTATAATGCCTGTAGTGGAACGTCTTGTTTCTAGATCAATTGCGTGGCTCGCGTCTGTGTAAATTTTAAGTCCGGTGCTGTCGGGGCTAACAGCTTGGCTTAAGTCTTTCGAACCCTGGAGGTAACGCAGTACGCATATCCCGGCCATCTAATCTTCCTTGGAAGGGTTTGAGGCATACTGCGCTAAACAATTCACGGCGAAGGCTATGTCTGGACGTATTCCATTTGCTATGTACGAAAGGGATCTTACGAGTTCACGTAAGGGTATGTTGTCTGGGCAATTACTTCCGTCTGGGGCGGCTTGACCTCTCGTAACTGCTGGGGTGGCAGTCTTGCATGCCGAACTTTGCAAGGACCTTCTTGATGTATTCGGTTAAAAACATTGTGACATCTTTAGTCTATGTAAACTTGATTCCCAGCATGTAGTTTATCGGATCTAATGGTATAATTTCAAAACTTTCAGTTAGGATCGATTTGGCCATCAATCTCATTTTTGCATTTGAGGCTATGGCTGCGATATCATCCACATAGACAATTAGGGCGCAGAAATCCTTCCCATTTCGGTAAAAGAAGATGCAGGTGTCCGAAAGACATCTTGTCAGTCCTTTCTTTAACATATGTTCGGCAAAACGAATGTACCATCTTCTGGCGGACTGTTTCAAACAGTATAGGCTCCATATTATTCTGCAAACTTTATTTCTTGACCAGGGACCTCAAAACCTTCAGGTTGAACCATATAAATCTGACCTTCTTCTCCTAAAAAACCGTTTAAGTATGTGGTCTTAATATCGTACTGATCTATATACCAATTATTCTGGATGGCAACAGATACTAGTAAACGTACTGTGGGCAGCTCGGCCATGGGAGCGTACTTGTCGGAATATTGTGCTCCATAGATTTGCAAAAATCCTTTTGCTACGAGGCGAGCTTTATAGCATTCAACTTCTCCAGTGACCGT
The DNA here is from genome assembly GCA_023313725.1 of Lithobius niger. Lineage (NCBI taxonomy): Eukaryota > Metazoa > Arthropoda > Chilopoda > Lithobiomorpha > Lithobiidae > Lithobius > Lithobius niger. Next base: position 95,038 of record JAHWFP010272030.1, read on the forward strand.
TCTTTTTAGCTTCAACACCCACTTGCTACCTATCGTTGACGCTCCTGGTGGAAGGTCGACGAGTTCCCATGTGCCGTTGGCTAAGAGAGATCCATACTCTTCATGCATGGCTATCTTCCATGGTGTGCATTGGCACTATTCATTGCTTGTTTCACACTTCTAGGCTCATCTGTAACTGCACACAAAGCGAGGATGCAATCGTAATTGTCTTCTTGAAAAGTATCGGTGGCTTCGGCAAAAACGGCTTGATGCCCCAATTCCCCCCGTGGCGAAGTCTGGCTTTGTATGTCTGGCACTACGATCCCTGTGCATTGGGTTCTGCTCCTAGTTATTCTTTGGGTGGGTGGTGACGAAGCTTGTACAGTTGGCCTTGGTTGAAGAAGTGAAGGGCTGACTACTCTTGGAGATTGCAAATTGTTCACAGTAGAATTATTCACCGTAGCTTGATCTGGGGAACCAACAGTTGGCCTTGGCTGAGCTGAGGTGGGGCTTGCAGTTGGTGAACTTGGGTTTTCTCGAAATGGTGCGACATCATCTTCTACCTCCTTTGGACTTAAGTCAACAATTAAGGAATCTAGTTCTTTTCCATCTTGCGGCACATTGTTGGAAAGACGGAACAAACGTACTTTATGCTCTTGGAACGTGACGTTTTGGCTGACAATCACCTTGTCATTGTTAATGTCATATAGTCTATACGCTCTTTGAGAGTTGATCATACCCTAGCATTATGCAGGGGGTGCCTCTTGCTTCCGTCTTGCTTCGCTGCATTGGGGGTTTGAGAGCAAACCATAAACATGCAATGGCCCTGAAGTATTTCACAGTAAGCTTTATTTTCGAGTTCTCCCAAATTTGACGTGGTGTGACGTTTTTGTTACGTACGTTTGTGCAGTGGTTCCTTATATAGTATAGTGTCGTATTAACCAGTTCACCCCAGAACCAGGTGGGAAGTTTAGCCTGTATTAATGTTGCTCGCACGAGGCTCATAATTGTCAAATTGGCGTGTTCTGCAGTACCATTAGAGGATGCTCAATAGGGAGGTAAGAATTGGTGTTTTATACTATTTTCTAATAAAAACCCTTCTATCTTAGAATTCCGGTACTCAGTTCCATTGTCCGATTGTAAGGCTTTAATTTTACATCCAGTTGCTGCTTTTGATCTTAACTTATATTCACGGAACTTCTCAAACAGTTGGTCTTTTGTTTTTAAAAACGCAACCTGAGTGAAGCGACTTCTGCTGTCAATAAATGTTGCATGATATTTTGAGCCAGCCATGGTAGGCGTCCGGCATTATCCGAGTACACAATATCAGGACATTTAACAATGGGATCTGCATTCATTGTTTTAATGGCTTTGTTTTGGAGTTGCCTTGGAGACAGGACGCATAAGCATTTGATTTTGGCCTGATTGCCGAAGGTGCACTAAAATCCCGAAAGGCATTGCATTTTGCAATTTGTTTTAACGTTGAAGTTGCGACACGCGTAAATCTTAGATGCCACAGGTACGTATTTTTATTGAAATAGCTTGTTTTAACTACGTCTTTTTGCTCTATTAAGCTGTTATTTAAATTATTTGCAAAAACGTGCACCTGTGCATAGTCATGATTTTGCTGTTCAGCAAAATTCTAGGGTTGCATACTGTTTCATTTTTTTTTTTATTTTGCACCCTTGTGTAGTTAGTTTGTGGGTTGGAAACAATATTTTTACTTATTTCTGCATCATTTTTACACTTTTCGTGTGAATATTTGGGTTAAAAATTGCGAACTACCCTGCTATATATTGAGCTGTAGCAATGTTTCGACCAGTTTTCTTATGAATAATTTCACACTTATCCTCATCAAAAATTATTTGCATGCCTGCTTTCATATCTTTGTCCTACAGAAAAAAGATTTACTTCAATTCCGGGAGGAATAACGTTCTTTTCATTGTGAACAAAACACCATTGGTAAGAATAGATACGTTACCTTCAATATTGGTTATTACTGGATCACTTTTGGTTGCACACTTTACACTTTATGGATTTATTTCGTAAGTATTCATGAACCAAGATTTATTTGACACAAAATGGCGGCCTGATCCGGAATCTATAACTAGTGCATTTTTTAGGCTCCAACCTGCTTTAGTAGCATACGCTTTTACGCCAACGTAGTTTGCATATGTAAAACACGAGAAATTGTCTCTACTTACAGGGTGACTTCGCTGCACTTCCCTGGAACCTCGCTACTTTGGTCTGCTTCTTCCACGACCGCCTCACTTAAACTCTTTATTGTGCTCCTGGGAATTACTAGGGGTGGCGCAATCGGGATATTTATGTCCAGCCCCACCGCAACGGAAGCACGTGACTGACGGTGAGTTGGCTTGAAGCTTATTTGTAGGTCTTGGATTTGCGTAGTACGCCTTATCTGAAACATGTTTTGAATCATTCACTGCGCTTTCTTTTGATTTATGCATTATCAGTAAGTGCTCAATGTCTGCACATTTTAGTGTTTCAGTCTTCTTTAAAGGTGCTAAGAAACTTGTCACTAAGTTATCGTGCGAATATGGCAAATCAAGAATTATGTAACATGAACACTCCTCGTCATCAATAATTTGTCCGGTGTCATTGATCTTTTGAAAAAACGTGCCCATTCTTCGTAAATATTCGGATATACTCATGTCACTTGTTTTTCGAAACTCGTGCAGCTGTTTGCGTAACGGCAAATAATGTAAAATATTGGAGGGCTCATAAATGTCGTTAAGATGACTCCAGATTTCAGACGCATTAACAAGTTTACTTGGTATTAGATTCTTCGTTAAGTCAACAAATAAAGTTATTAGGCCACATGCTTTTTCATTGCATAATTCCCATTTCTCTAATTCTTTAGGGTCGGTGAGCTTTGGCTTTCCTGACATATAAGTAAATTCCATACTCCTTGGTGTTAAGCAACGCTTTAACTCGAGCTGCCCAGGATGCTTAATTGTTTTCTATCTAACAGCTGCATATTTTGGAGGGTATTAGTTTTCGCGCTTTCAGCCATTTTGCTCAATAACCTTCAGGGTTAGCACTGTCTTGGGTTGGGAATTTCTTAAATTAGTCTCGCAAAATTCCTTTTATCACAGCTTAGTTTAAAGAAATCTTTAAAACGTCATCACTGGTTTGACGGGACCCCTTCTAACCAAAATATAAATTTACTTACCTTAGTTTTGCTGACCACGACACACTTCTTGACGCTGTAGGTCTTGTAGCTTGTTCCATCTTTAAATCCCATGTTGAGTCCAGTGTTCTTTCCCTTGTAGGTTGGTAACCGCATACGAGGATTGCATACGAGGGGAAAAAATTTTTTATCGTTCTGCTACAAATTGTTGGAGGTTTCTACCATGGATAAAAAAAACCGTGAACATCATGAACATCAAACATCAGCAGGTTTAATGCTGTGGGATAAAAAATTACATGACCATATTTACAATTGGAATTCATAGGGGACGAAGTGTACAATGGCGCAAGGCCAGAAGGAGTGAAGACTTTTTCTTCATCAGAAGCTGAGGAGGCTGGTTGCCAGGATTACGGCATCGGTTTCAAAGGTCTTTGGTTTCAAAGGTTCTTTGCTTTCAAAGGCATTAGGTTTCCCTGCTCAGGCAGTCTGACATATAAGTCCAAAAGGCAATGTAAAATAAGTTTGCATCTGTATTTATTTAACTTTTGAAAAAGGCCGTGTCAGTATGGCACAGCGGTAGGACTTCGGCCTTTGGTTTCAAAGGTCGTGGGCTCGATTCCTCGCTCTCAGTCAGTCTGACATATATGTCCAAAAGGCAACGTAAATAGGTTTGCATCTGTATTTATTAAAAAGGTACCGTCATACGCTCATTTGAAGGTGAAAAGGTAATGGCAGGCGAAGCCTGTGGTGATTTAAAGTCCACTCGGGAGCCCTCTAATAGCCCGAAATGGACATATGCTTTGGATTTTCTGAAAGGTGGTGAGCTATTCTTTCCATCAACCCTAACCAAAATCGTTTAACTTAGATACGGACTGTCCGAAGCCCATGTAAAGGTGAAGAGGTAATGGTATAGCGGCAAAAGCGTGTTGTGATTTTTAAATTCAAAGTGCTCTCGGGAGCCCTCTAATAACCCGAAATGGACATACTTAATATTTTCTGAAAGGTGGGGTTCTAGTTCTTCCATCAACCTAACCGAACTCGTTTAACTGAGATACGGATCGTCCTAAGCCCATTTAAAGGTGAAGAGGCAATAGAATAGTGGCAAAATCATAAGGTCATTTTCGAATTCAAAGTGCTCTTGGGAACTCTCTAATAGCCCGAAATGGACATGATTAGGATTTCCTGAAAGGTGGTTCTTTCCATCAACCCTAACTGAAAAGCTTAACTTAGATACGGACTGTTCTAAGCCCATTTAAAGGTGAAGATGTAATGCATAGCAGCAAAAGCGTAAGTAGATTTTAAAATTCAAAGTGCTCTTGCGACTCCTGTAATAGCCCGAAATGGACAATGACATACTTAGGACTTTCTGAAAGATGGGGATCTAGTCCTTCCATCAACCCTAACCGAAATCGTTTAACTTAGATACGGACCGTCCTAAGCCCATTTAAAGGCAAAGAGGTAATGGCATAGCGGCAAAAGTGGGTTCTGATTTTCGAATTCAAAGTGCTCTCGGGAGCCCTCTAATAGCCCAAAATGGACATACTTAGGATTTTCTGAAAGGTGGGGATCTATTCTTTCCATATTGTTTGTTTCGAAAAGCACTTACTGCTAACCTCTGTAAATGTTTTATGCTAAGTAGTACTGTACGATTTTGTATTGATTTGCATACACCGTATTTTTTTTAACCACTTTCGGCTGACATATTTACATAAATTTAGTATCATTGTGCAAGTGGCTTGATTACAAACATGTTTTAATCATCCAGAAACCGATGTTTTGGAATCCGATAGTACTGCAGGTAAAGGCATAAAGGTATGTTTAATTTCATCGAAAAAACGGCCATATTGGAAATTTGGGGCTGTAAAAGTCGGGTGACGTTTCTCAGATGTCTACCTCTTTTTATATCTACTATAATGTGCCTGAGCCCTGTAACAGGTTTCACCCGTCCACTCAAAAATTCCTATGGGGGTGTAGGCCAGGGACAGTGCTAAGCGTGATAACGTCACAAAGGGAACGGACTTCCTGCATGTGCAGGTGCTAGTGCGAGCGTAGTGCACCGAGCGAAGTATTGCTGTTCACTGCTTTGATTTATAAACGCGCCGAATAGTGTGCACAGAGTGTTGAGAAGTCAGGGGCAACTTTTGGTAAAGGGTACAATAAGTTTTACTGGACATTTTTAGGAGACTTTTTTTTTACCTTATTCTACCCTTTTCTTACCCTTTTTTGCTCTTTTTTCTCCTTTTAGGTATTTTTAGGCCTTGAAGCCATTTCTCAGGCACCGCCGCACAACAAATACCGGCACATCGTAAAGATCACTGTACGATGCAGTACGCCGTGGATCTTTTAAACGAATGGTCACGTAGGTGGCAGCTCCCCATAAATGCCCAAAAATATAAAGTTTTACCTCTTGGAAATTCACCGCGTACTACCACTTATACTTTGCATAATTTAATTATTGACTGTAAATATGAAATTAAAGATCTAAAATTTTCTACCCATTGCAGCATTGTTGCGTCTAAAGCAAAGAGGATCAGTTATCTGATCAGAAAGTGCTTAATGTCTGGGCATGTGGGTACTCTGGTATTGGCATTTAAGGTTTATGTACGCCCAATTGTTGAGTATGCCAGCCAAGTCTGGTCCCCCCACCTAATAAAGGATATCAATCTGGCAGAATCAGTCCAGCGCACCTTCACAAAATACTTACCAGGTATGCGTGATGTTCCACGCACCTCTCGACCTCTCGAAATACTTAAAATGTTTTGAAATGCTGGAAGTGCAATATGTTGCATGGGATGTTTTTAATCGATTCTATATACTGTTTTTTTTCTGTGTGTGTATGTGTGTTTTGTCCGGTCTTTAACATTGAGGGACCGGTGTTAGTGGCATGAATCTAGGAAAAAAAAGCCTGGAAAAAAAAGCTGATGGAAAAAAAAGCCCCGGAAAAAAAAGCCGATGGAAAAAAAGCCGTGGAAAAAAAGCTGATGGAAAAAAAGGCCGATGGAAAAAAAAGCCGTGGAAAAAAAAGCCGATGGAAAAAAGAAGGCAATAAAATCCTGGTTCAAAATTTACAAAAATACTACCTAAATGTAGTTACGTGTGTATTACTCATTCATTAGTTGAGTGTTGCTCGATCAAGGACCACCTTTGGAATCCCCGAAAGGAAAAGAAGTCACAAGTTTTCTCCCAAATTCCTTAACTGGGGAGGTGGTGGGGGAAAGGGTCGTCCTCAGTTTGGTCGTGTGTCTAAATTATTCACTTTTATTTTGCGGTGCAGGGGCGGGGGGAGGGGGGTAGGAGAGGGTGGCGGGAAAGGGATACGATCCAGAAAAAAATTTTTAAATGTTTGCAGAGAAATATCAAAATAACTTTAAAACAAAAAAAAAGGTAAAGGAGTTCAGGAATAAAAGTATGCTTTCCGGAAATTTTTTTAGTTGTCCAAGTTACGGATTTAAGGCAAATTTATGATTTCCTGATTATCCAACCCCCCCCCCTCCCCTCCCCTCCTATCCAAATTATGGCGGAAACTCTTCATTTCATGTTTTATCCTTTAACGATCGAAGGTCACCCGACCAAAGTGAGGACGACCCTTTCCCCCACAACCTCCCCAGTTAAGAAATTTGGCAGGAAACTTATGATTTCTTTTCCTTTCGGGTTTCCAAAGGTGACCTTGACCGAGCAACATGCAGCTACTGAATTATTAATACAAACGTTAAGTGCATTTAGGTAGTTTTTTTTTTTAATTTTTAACCTGATTTTTTCGCGCTATTTTTTGTCCATCGGCTTTTTTTTTCCTTCAACTTTTTTTTCCGTGGCTTTTTTTTCCGCGGGTTTTTTTTTCCTGGCTTTTTTTTCCGGTCACCAGTGGCATGATTCCCTCATCCCTTCCGGCTCCCATTATCTTTTCTTTTTTGGTAATAAACACTTAATAAAATATAATATATAATATATAAACAAATAGGCCAAGTTTTTTTACTTTTTTTTTTTTTTTACGAAAAGGGCAGGGCAACGCTCCTCCTCTGCCCCCTCCTGGGCACGCCACTGAACGTGCCCTCAAACGCGGTGTGCGGTTGCTAGTCTTTTTCCCCCAGACTCTTTCCCAAACACAACAAACATAACGAAGGCCAGTACCGTCAATACTTTTATTCCGAAACGTTGCAGTTTGTTTACCGGTTCGTAATGGCTCAAAAGAAAATCTGCGCCGATCACAAACGGTCCAACACCATCCTTGTGCAACAACCGTTTTGACAAATTACCGATCACCAACCAGCACAATACGCACTTCGAACGAGCAACTGAAATATCCCGTGTCACCGTTGTAGAGCCTGCAATACAACAGAGAGCAACAAAGGATGTTATTTTCAATAAACGTTCTGCTTGACCGTGCTTCCCTTGGCTTAGCGCTATACTCATTCAATGAGTTGGGGCTCCCCAGTTCAAGGTAACCATCCGCCAGGCATTTACGTCATTCAGTTTTCATTCATTAGTTCAAAGTTGCATCACACTTTTGGTATCCAAGTTTCCTTTGTTTCGGCTCGTTACTTGACGTCCATTCAGTCTGTCAACAAAATGTCACTTCTAAAAGGAAATTCATGATTGACGTCATCCCAGTTCCCATACGGCCTTTGTACTGGTAGGCTACATTCAATTTCCTTTTACCTCGTTGTCATCGTTAAATAGGTAATACACTAAACGAGACGGAGTGGGGTTGGGGGGGGGGGAAGCCTGGCATAGATGATAAGAGCAATTTGCCAAAGCAAACAAGGAAATAATAGTAAAAAGGATAAAAGTGGTGGTAAAAACCCTCAAAGAAAATCACTGAACGTTTAGTTGTGCGTATACATCTATTAGTAGACAAAAACAACTTCGGCGATGTTTTAGGTTTAACTGAAGCGAGGTGAAAACAGGAAAGTAGCACAAAAACTGTTTTTCTGTAAGTGATGTTTCCCGTTTGATGTTTCTGGCATCACCCACTCGGGGCCGAATTGAAGGGGGTATGCGGTGTGTGTGTTGGGGGGGGGGGGGGCAACACCCCCAACCAAAAGCCTGCGTTGGAAAAATAGGCCTCAGCCGGAAATAAGCGGTGGTGGAGATAAATATTAAGGGGAGGGGATGTGAGGCTGCAATGTCCGATTCTAACCTTATTGTTTTCGGAGCCGCACGAGGCCCTTTTTTTTGTACAATTTACTTATCTTTATTCGTAGTTTTGTAGCCCCCCCCCCCCACCTTCATTCCGACTCTCCCCTCCCATTTTCGGCCCTATTTAAATTAAGCCTACAGCAGTTTGTTAAAGTAGGGCTGATGGGTTTGTCTTGATCAAGCTATGGGTTTAAGTAATTTAAAGGTCAATTTTGTCAAATTTCGCTTGTGAATCTGAATTTTTGGCCCTAATTTTAAACATGAAAATACTGTATGACATGATTGAGTGAGCGAAGCGACAATTTGATTGACGAAACTTAATTAGGTCAGACATGGACATACACATGAGCGATCAAACCGTACCAGTGCATTCAACACCACCCGTACTTACAACGGACTTCAAGCAATACAGCATTATTGGGTTTCGTTTCGTCTAGGCTTAAAGCGTTCTTTTGGTTGGTGTCATATGTAGACCAATGTTTTACAAAGCTTTATTTTTTATTTTTTGTCTTTAAGACTTCTGCATTTGGTTTTTTACAAAAATGGCAAAAATTAGTCTAAACAGAAGTTTATCCATTTTCAAAGTGACGTTGCTTCTAGGCCAATAACCGCCCCTGACAGATCTCAATGGGTCAGCATTAGAACACCGATGACCAAGGCAGATCGTGATTCAAGGTGCGTGCCTCGTTCGAGGTCAGTGCTTTTATCTCTGCTGGCCTTGTAGTCAACGCTCCACTGCTCGAAGCAGGGTGGAAGAAGAGAGAATGACTAGAGTGAAAGGGTCGAACCAAGGGCGATCGACTGTTGGGTAGGTCCACGCAATGCAGTGCGTCAGCGCTATAGCTGAACTATTTCCGCTCGAAAAGTTTACTAGGACGATTTTATGCAAGATGTCACAGTTAGTGATGTCATTGCTTCCGAACCAAATCAAAGCCAAGTCAAGCCAAGCCGACTGCTATCTCGAGGCAGACGACGCTTGCGTTTTCTTAGTCAAACAAAGATATGTTCTTCTTCAACTAGTGACAGTTTCGAACAAAGTTAATGAATAATTATAAATAATCTGATCGTACAATTTCACTAAACAGTAAAAAACACATTATTAAAACAAAACGAGAAATGTTTCCGTATTAACCAATGCAGACTATGTTACAACTACTAATAAATTCGTACGGCATGCATTTACCTGTCATTAATAACAAACAACAACCACAGGGATTTAACAACAGTTAGCATAAATGCGGAAAGCCGAAGGAAAGCTGAACTCTTGTTGAGCCTTCGGCTATCCGTCTTTAATCTTTACTTCACGTTTGATTCGATTCACTTTTGATTTGATTCGATTCACGTTTGATTCGATTTGGTTCCATTCGATTCACTTGGAGTGTGGCACGGCAAACAAGCGTCCCTCCAGTGGCGAATGGATAGTGTGTGTTTATATGTATATACTGTATGCACGTGTTAAATGCTGCCTATGGACGTTTCCTTTTAAGGCCGTGTCAGTATGGCTCGCGGTTGGACCTCGAACTTTGGGTTCAAAGATTGTGGGTCGATTCCCCGCTCAGTCTATCTGCCATGTAAGTCCAAAAAGCAACGAAAATAGGTTTGCATCTGTATTTTTTTTTAACAATTAGCGTGCACGTTGACGTATTTTTCCTGCCACTAGTGGCCAACTATTTTCCGGCCACCCTTCACCACACGCGGGATTTTAAAATGCCAGCATTGAGACGATCCTGTCAGTCAGTCAGTCGAAAAGATACAAACGTTGCGTATTTTCAGACGCGTTGTCGATTGGATTTAGGTAGCTTAAAGGAAGATTGCCACCAAATGACTAAGCTGCAGCATCTATAGCCAATTGCCGCTATCTAGTTCTGTCTAGCCTTTACTTTCAACAGGCGAAGGAACACACGAGTAAATTTCTTTTTACACAAAAAAAAAAGCCACGTGCCTCCTTAATTATTGAGTGTAAAGTTGGTGCGCCCACGTGCACCGGAAAGCAACCGAAAAAATTAAGCTTAACTACATTACGGGCGCTTTTTTCTATGTATCGACCGTTTCGAAACGCAGATTTTGAACCGCTAGGTGTGCTATAGTGACAGTGATATTGTTTCCCTAGTGCACGTGGACGCACCAACTTTACATTCAACAATTAAGTAGCTACGTGGCTAGTTTGTTGTTTAAAAAGAAAATTCTTGGCGCATTTCTTCGCTTGTTGTAATCAAGTGCTGCATAGAACTAAATAATGGTAGACGGCTAGATGTTGCAACCTGCCATTCGGTGAATAGGCACCTTTAATGCGTTCTAAAACAGTTTATACATTTGGACGGCCCGGCTTACGTTTGATAATAAGTATTCATTCGTTTATAGTCGAGTTTTGTGTAGATTCATCCGGTTAAAAATACCATTGCTTGGCGGCCATGCTGGATCAGGTTCAGCAAAATCAACAGCTACTGGAATGTAAGAATCAGAAAAAATGACTCCAACCGCACTAGTGAAGAAATAAACAGGGTGTCAGAAAAGTCATGGTCATAACTTACATGGTATGTAGTACTCATCCAGACGAACAAAAAAGTCCATACAAACATAGGTCCGGAATCGACCGGTTTCCAAGATCCAGTGACCTTTGTCCCACAAAAACACACGCATTTTCAGCCAACATTTAGGGGTAGCGAGCTAAATTCAGAAACATAAAAAACAATGTCTCTTAAATACAAGTGAAATATCCCCAGCCTGGAAATAAGCGGTGGTGTTTACCCCCTTTACCTCAAAGCGGTAGAAGTGTCTTATTAGTATTTTGTAAGAAAGCCAGTTCACACAACAAGACACTGCGCTCTTTTGGGATTCACTCTACTACATTCAGCGTGCTACACCATGCTGACACCCACTGGAGGCTTAAAAATTAGTAATGTCTAAGCAATGCGAAATGCTGAGTACGTGCTCCGCAAGAGACGAATTTAGTTGTGTGAAGTCACAGAGGCCAATAACTTAACCCGAGAAGCGGCGTGCGGCACGAGCGGAGCGAGAGACCACCACCACCAACTCGCTTGCTCGCTCCTGCTCCTGCCGCCTGCTCTCGGATCAAGTGACTGGCCCCTGTGTGTGAAGTCAGTGGTTTGAGGACATATCCAGCCATGATTCATTCGTGATAAGTCACTAGTTTCTTTTCCTGAGAAACCTACAAAACGAAAACTCGCAGGAAACAAAATTATAGGAACGTAAGGAGGTATTGGTTGAATCCTGAAAAGATGCAGGGCGATTCTCCACGACATCACAACAGATGTTCAAAGTGGCCGCCATTTGCCTGGTTGCATGCCTCCGCTCTTCTGCTAAGGGATGCACGGATTTTCTCGCATAGTCCTTGGTTTTGCCTCACTTGCTGAAATGCAGCTTCAACTTGTTGCTGCAGTTGTGCCTCGGTTTCAATGTTTCTTGAATACACGAGTCCCTTCACGTAGCCCCAGATGCAAAAGTCCAATGGGTTCAGATCTGGTGATCGGGGAGGCCATGGACGTAGTCTGCCACGACCAATCCATCTCTCTCCAAACAGTTCATTGAGGTGTTGCCTGACAGCAAGCTGGAAGTGGGCTGGTGCCCCATCGTGCATGAGCCTCATCATCTGACGTGTCATGAGTGGGACATTTTCGAGTAGGCCAGGTAGGTCATCTCGCAGGAAGGTGAGGTATGAATCCCCAGCAAGCCTGTTGGGTAAAACATGCGGCCCTATGAGAACATCCCCTACGATACCAGCCCACACATTGATGGAGAACCGACGCTGATGCCGTGATTGTAGGATCGTGTGGGGATTTCCATCAGCCCAAACATGGGTGTTATGGAAGTTGACAATTCCATCACGGGTAAATCCAGCTTCATCAGTAAATAACACATTATGCAGGAAGAGAGGGTTAGCAGTGCAATGCTGATGCAGCCACTGGAAGAATTCAGCCCGTGCCGTGAAAGTCGTTTTCGTCTAGGGCTTGCACTCTCTGCAGGTGATAAGGACGCAGCAATTGTTCATGGAGGATTCTCCAGACAACATCATGGTTTACATTTTCTGATGCAGCAATCCGCCGTGTGCTCGTTCTTGGGTCCTCGTCAACTCTTTGTAGCACTCGCTCTTCCAGTTCAGGAGTTTGGACCGTTCTTGGTCTTTTCTGTCGTGGAGCGACCTCGAATGAGCCACGCTTACACAGACGTGAGTGGATCCTTGCAAACATACGACGGTCTGGATGCCTTCTGTTTGGATAGGTCACAGCATACAACCGTGCAGCTTCCACTGCGTTTCCATTGGCCCAGCCATACATGAAATGCATGTCAGCCATCTCTTGATTGGTATGGTTAACAGCCATTGTGCTTTGGCAATACGTACAAACACATAACCAGACACTGTAATTGTGAGATGTACTTGTGCTCAACACATGGGGAATGTCTGGGCACAGCTCATGAAGTGGGGATTTTTCACTTGTCTTTAAGAGACATTGTTTTTTATGTTTCTGAATTTAGCTCGCTGCCCCTGAATGTTGGCTGAAAATGCATGTGTTTTTGTGGGACAAAGGTAGCTGGATCTTGGAAACCGGTCGATTCTACATACCATGTAAGTTATGACCATGACTTTTCTGACACCCTGTATGACATGAGACGCATTTTGAGTTTAGAAAAAAATAACGATGCATCTGGTGGACCTACCCTATATACCTAAGCAGTGAATAACGAAAGATCCCTGGGGTGAACCTATCCCAACGAATAAATGCGGAAATCAGAAATCGGCGTAAGATGCACGTAAAATAGTGCCAGAAATACAGCAGAATTTCTTCTAGCTAAAAACATCTGAAAATGGAGCTCTATCAAAGGACTTACTTATATACCGAGGGTACATGGAAGTAGGAGCATTTCACTATATCGACGTAGTGTTAAGTCGATGTAAGATAAAAGCGCTCTAAAGTTAATGCGACGTGGGTACATGGACCTTGCGTTTAGGCGCAGCGTGGTTACATGGTCGTTGTGGAAGAGCTGCTAACGCGATCGCGTAGCGGCGTAGCTGGACGTGGCACATGCGCACATTGCTTGGAACTTAGGGGTTGAGTTGCTCAAACCAACTGAACTCCTATGCTTCGAACGCGTACCAGCCTGTAAATTTTTGTTGCTTATAACAAAAAATGAAGGTTTGAATTCAACTGCTCTGATCGGTTGTTGCGGAGCGGGGAGGGGAATGGCAGCAAACAATAATTTAATGGGTGCTCTATATCATGTTACATATGCCATCAGTAATTATAAGCATAAGAATACGTTTTTTTTTCGGAAAAAATTGTTAACTAGTAATCGACTTTTGTTTACTGGCGCCTCTCCCCCCCCCCCCCTCCCCATCCAAATTTTAATAATTTAATTTTCAGTAATTTAATCGATACTCTATCATGTTACATGGCCTTCACTAAATTGAAACATAAAAACACGTTTTTCGAACAGGAAAAAAACAAGTAACAAGTAATCAACTTTTGTTTACTGGCGCCAACAAAATTTTGATGATGTAATTTTCAGTAATTTAGTCAGTACTCTGTCATGTTACGTGGCAATCACTAAATTGAAACAAAACAATAATTTTTTGGACCGTAAAAAAAAAACAGCTTAACGAGTAGTGGACTTTTGTTTACTGGTTAGATTAGTTCTAGTCTCTTCGGACAGAACGTGTGTATGAACGGTTGTAGCAGGTTTTCTTTGTTCTTAGAATATTGTTATGGAACTTTAATAACACAATTTTCTTGTGAAATTTGGCATTTTGTCTTTTGATGCTTTAGAATTTTTTATTATATTTCGTAGATTTATGATAGAGGATTACCATAATGCTCTCTGCTACGAATATGCTGGCATGTTACTAAATTGAAAAATAATTTTCAACGTATAGCAAAGCAGGAAACGTATAACCATACTACCACTTGATCATCACATGGGTCATTGTAGGAGGATTTCCAGTTTTTCGTCAAAATGTATTTATTGCTGACCACCGAGTAGTAAGGGTCTAATGCTAACCAGTCTCTTACTGACAAAATTTTACACCTAGACCCTGACTGTCAAAGCTTGTCCGTGTCCCTTCTAGGTTTTGACTTTTAGATCCTTACTCTAAACATTTAACGTTCCGTTTTTGTTTATTAATTCGTGCTACTTTTAGAATTGCAGCTAAACTGTAAAACAGTGCAGTTGACGGTCAAAGCTGATAGTTTAACACAAGAGACCATAGGCTGACCCTTACTAATCTGGCTTAAAAAAAGGGGTTTAAAGGGTTTAACGAGCGTCAACCACTCCTGGTCATCTGCCCGAAGCCCTAAGGCCCTATGTCTGCAACAGCCAGATTCCCAGGCGGTCACCCACCCAAGTATCAATCCAAGTATCACCCAAGTACTAATCTGGCTATCGCCAATGGTAACAATAGAAACAAATCCTTTA
>JAHWFP010272034.1:0-11369 GCA_023313725.1 Lithobius niger
CCTCTCTCCCGCACCGTTTTAAAAGACCAACTTTCTTTTTTTAACCGGCCTATTACTACATAAATAAAAACAAGCATTTTAACACTGCTAAAATTACTTTTACTATCCTAAAATAAGTACCTTCAGTATGTGCTAAAATCGCTTATTTTGGTTAATATATGCCCGAAATAGGTTTTAATCTTTAAATTCCATTTTAAATCTTATTTAGATTAGTTTAGTTTAGCTTAGTTTAGCTGATTAATTCAAACAATGTCACACAAGATTAACAAACGCACACTTTCACAACAAAGATGGTCTACTACGGTATCTGCAAATTGTCAACTACTAACTGTAGTTGTCATGAGGCACCTTAAAGGTAAGTTCAAACTCTGTTTAAGGTGCCTGATGACGACTACAGTTAGTAGTTGATAATTTGCACATACCGTAGTGGACTATCTTTGTTATGAAAGCATGCGTTTGTTAATCTCGTGTGACATTGTTTGGATCGTCGTAGTGTTTCACAGTATAATGGATAATAGTGTTTCAACTAATAACATTTCAGTTACAATAATTAAGTACCTTTTGCAGCGTTGTTACCAAAATACCAAACTTTCCATCTAGTAGTGAAGGCAAGCTACGATAAAGCCTCGGGTACAAATTTAATCTTCGACTTTTTACGAAAATAAATAAATACAAAGGCAAACCTATTTACGTTGCCTTTTGGACTTGCATGTCAAGACTTCCTGAAACCAAAGGCCGAGGTCTTATCGCTGAGCCACGGCGGTCCTACCTCAGCGGTAGGACCTCTGCCTTTGGTTTCAAAGGTTCGATTCACTGCTCGGGCAGTCTGACGGTTAAGTCCAAAAGGCATCACAAAATCACAACAAAAACACTTCGAAGGTGTTTTTAAGGCACTTTTAAATACCACTGTGACTACCGGTTGCTGGTGTTTTCGAAGTCCAAAAGGCAACATAAATAGGTTTGCGTCTGTATTTATTTAATTCGTGTTGAGCCTTTGGCTTTCCGTCTTAATTTTTACGAAAGTACTTGCAATAAAACAATTAAATTACAAACCGAATCTATTTCATACTAATCAGGAAGACATTAAACAATATTTATAAATAGGTTTGCATCTGTATTGATTTAATTCGTGTTGAGCCTTCGTCTTTCCGTCTTAAATTTTACGAAAGTACTTACAATGAAACAATTAAATTACAAACCGAATCTATTTCATACTAATCAGGAAGACATTAAATAATATTTATTCTTTGTTATTATGAAGAATAATAAATTATACTAATTTATTTTGTTGCAAGTATTTTCGTAAATTTCCGAAATTTTATAAGGTCAAAAAAGACTGATGGGGAAGCTAATGTGGATGAAACGAGCATCCGGCCTGGTGTTATAATTTTAAACCCTACTCTACATCTACTCTATTTCTATGATTACTTGGTGTGATTTCAGCATTCGAAGAGTCCAATGCCAAACCCTCTTCATCAGCTTCCATCAGTGGTGCTTCCTCCTCTAGTTGGACATGCTTATCATTTTCCTTGTCAAGAAGAGGAACACTGTTTGGTTCAGATGGTACATTTTCGTTTTCTGTGGGCTGTGAAATGGAAGGAGGAGAAGAGTTTCCCATCGAGGGACATTCCGCATCTGTAAGCAAAAGTTGAAAGATACAAAACGGCTTTATTAAGCTACAAAACTTTGGTTTGCATAACTACCTGCATCAGTACCATGTTATTAGACACCAATTTAATTATATCAACACCAATTTAAATTTTGACTTTTTACAAAAGTACCTACAATAACAAAACCTAAATTACAAACTGTGACTATTTCATAATAACGGGGAATAAAACAATTTTTTATTCTTGCAGGGCGTTATTTAATTTAATTTGTTGTACTTTCGTAAAAGATCAAAATTTTACAAGGTCGAAAATCATAGTGATCGTAATGCAAATGCCATTTTAGATGAAATCGGAGTAAGCTCTGGGGTTATAATTTTAAACTCTTACTCCACATCGAAAGGGAAATTGTGGTCTATAATTACTTGGTGTACAGCATTGAAAGAGTCCAATGCCGAACTCTTTTCACCATTTTTGATCAATGGTGCTTACTCCTCTAGTTGGGCAAAACAACTTTAATAAAGCTACAAGACTGGTTTTCATAACAACATGCATCAGAAAACAACATGCATTAGCAGTAAAAAGCCCATTTTACCAACGACCAGTAGACTTAACGATGCTGCTGGATGCTTGAGACTTGAACGGCCGCCTCAATGAACACTTATAAGAATGGCGGCTGCGAGAGCCTGCCATCTCTTTGTCTCTCAATATGTCAAAAAGGTGACTCGAGAGGGGAGGCACGGTGGCCCTAACGTATAGTACTTTTTCAGCAAAAGAAACCATTTTTAGCCGGCCGGGTCAGGGGCCGGCAAAATGGGCTTTCTTTATGCTGGAAAAACTACAATACCTGTCAATTTTAGCATTGACATGCCGAACTTGTCAAATTCGGTGGCGGGGCACCTTTTGAGCGAGTTTCATGAGGTCCTGAGGCTGGCGTCACCCTGGATGTTCTTCACGTGTGAGCACTCATCTGAGCGTAGTGTGAAGGATTGATGGAATTTTGATGTTTTTTTTTTATAAAAGGAAAGCGATTTAAATGATTTTTTTACCTTATAATAGGTGACACCTTCTTGGGCTTCTTGGTCCTGTGAGGATTGAAGTGGCTGATCGGATAGACGTGATGGTATTCATTAAAATTTGTGAAAATTATGTCTTTGAGGGTTGAACGACTTGTTCGCAAGGAAGTCCGTGGTATCACTTTTGGAGGTCTTTACTGAATGAGAAAGAGAAGGGGGGGGGGGGGGGGTGCGGGTGGAGGGAAGTTGAAGAATTGGATAATTTCCCTTCCTTATTGGTAAGTTTAAATGGGTTTTTTTTAGTGCATGGTCGAAATGTGGCCGGCAAGATACAGTGAGTGAATGAGGCTGGTAGGTTTCTAAGATCAAAATAGTAACCCTTGGCTTTAAATTTGCACAAATCACAGGGGATGTCTGGTGTGGGTACTGTTGACATCTGAAGCATGTCGGAGTGGAGTGCTTTGAAGTCGGCGGTGTTTATCCTACTGCCACAGAGAGTAGGATTGGAGGTTGTGGGCTTCGGCGGCTGCCTTAACGGATTCCCGGAGATAGAGTTGGGCATTTTCGTCCAGGGGTTCCTATGCGTAAATCACGGGTTTGGCAGGGAAGGATGAAGGTTTAATTCGGGATCGGATGGCCTTGAGCAAAGCAATGGGTGTTGAAAGCGACACGGGGGTTTATATGATGGCTTCATCGTCTGTAGGTCCGAAATCGGGTGGAAAGCCCATGGTCAGAATACCACAGGTGGGTTTAGTCCTTGATGAGGAGGGGTTGTAGAGTCTTTTTTTGTAGGGCATCATGGAGAACTAGGTCCTTGAGTTGACTGGCGTTGACCCCACGAAGGTTGTTTACTTCCGCTTTTAGTTCGAGGATGGATTGAGACTGTTCGAGGAATTTGTCTTAGAGGAAAAGTAGGAATGATTTTGCCTTCTTGCAATTAGTGGCAAATTGGGTTTTTGCCCGGTCGTTAAGCCTTAACGTGTGCTTAATGATTTTAAAAATGCGGTCATGATTCACGTCGACGATGTCCTCCGAATCAAGACCGTAGAGAGGGGGTTTTGGGCACCTCCAAATGTGTGGGGGTTCCGTGATCCAAATGAAGAGGTGTTATGCGGAGTTGTTTTCTGGTGAGTTGAAGCTGTTGAGTCGAGGTGGAGTGAAGGAGTTTCCATGTCGCTGTTAACAATGCTAAAATTGACAGGTATCGTACTTTTTCCAGCATAAAGAAACGGAATTTTAAACGTAAAATTAGTTTTTACTTATCCTAAATGAGTTACTTTAACTTCTAGGTTAAATCGTTTATTTAATGCACATTGCCAAACAATCGCAACAAGAAGGTGCTTATAGTCAGGCTTTCAACTATGGTTGGCAAACCGATGCTTCCTATGATTTTTCGTTTGGTGTTAGCTGTAGCGGGGAGGTTGGTGGGTTCATTAACATATTTTAGAATAAGAAAAAACTAATTTTATGTTTAAAATTTCGTTTTCACTTTCCTCAAAAATACAGTTCAACCCTTAGCCTGAATCACATTTTACCCTCTAAGCACTTTTCGTATCCTTCCATCCTGCATGCTGGAAAGCAGAAAAGCAGCCTCTAGACCAAAATTCTGGGGAAGATTCCTGTGCCTGCTGTAGTGAAGATGAAAAATCTGCTGGGTTTGCCTTTGTGCTGGGACAGGAGATCTGATAATAGGTCCAAGACCCAGGGTGCTGTAGGCTAACACAGGGCTCCAGGAGAAATTTGTCGTTGGAGAGCCAAACTTTGTTCAGGACCGTTTAAAGAAGTGAAAACAGAGGAAGGCGTAAGCAAACATCCCGTTCGAGCATGCTAAAGCTATTGGTCGCCCTAGCAAGGGAATCAGGAAACGGGGAAACATACTGATGAAGTTGTTTATTGTAGCCAGTGGAAAAGAAGTCTTATCCTTGGCATATTTCACATCCAAAACTGATCGACAAATCTAGGGGGACAACTGCCGTTCCGTGCCTTGTCTGTCGGCCAGCAAATTCAATTATCCCACTGCAGCGTCGCATGTAACTCTTGGCAGAGGGAGAACAGGGTATGTCGCACGGTAAATCGGTACTCACGTTATTGACGGTAAAAAAAAATTACGGTATCAGTATCGTTCCTTTTTAGCACCACGGTATTACCGTAGCAGCGGTATTACCGTGATTATGGTGCTGACGAAGGTGCATGCGAAAGTGCGAAATTCGCACGAGTGAGTGAAACCCGACCCCACCGCTTGCCCACAGTGCGGAAAGGGGTGGTATTGGGGAGGGAGCAGCTCTTCAGTAACAAGCGCTTACGAGCGATTTTGTATTTATGGTCGATGTCGCAGCGTCCTATCAAGATGAAAGCGCAGTTCCACTATTTAGTAAAAAAAATTAAATGCTAAGAGCCATATTTGATTCTTTTGGGCTCAAGTGGATAACAGCGCAAAATTATTTCCTAAACTACCATGATATTACCGTAGACCGCCATTTTCAATACCGTACCGTACCGTCCTGCAAAAACTTAATACCGTGCAACCCTAGAACAGGGTGAACACTTCCTCCATTAGCGTGCAGGGGTGGGTCCAACCACCTCTCGAACATAAGTGACAGCCGTGGTATTGTCCGACGTGACAGCAACAGTCTTTCCTTGCAGCAGCGAGGGACACTTGCGGACAGCGTAGACAATGGCTCGTAGCTTGAGTCTTGATACGAAGGGTCGTCTCCTTCGAATACCAAGGGCCTGATACAGTGTGCTCGCCCATGTGGGCTCCTCATCCCAATGTTGAGGTGTCCGTAAGCAGCAAGAGATCAGGGATGGGGAGGTGTGCAGGGCTCGAATTGTCTTAGAAAAATTGCATAGCAGAAACGCGATGCAAAATACAAATTTGTGTAGCAGTCATGACAAGATGATTAGCAACTTTTAAAGAATAATTTATTTAGTAAAAAAAATACAAAAAGTTCACTTTATTTGAAACCACTTTATTTGAAACAACAGCCATTTTTGTTTCACTTTTACTATGCTACATGCACGGATGCTTGGTCAAGACTATGGCATCCGATTTTATTTGGGAAACAAACAGCCAGTTTCCAAATGGAATGTGGTTGGAGCCAAATACAAAAGCAGAAAATTTCAAAAATGGTTACAGTAACAAACAATGTAAGCAAATGTAGCCTAAATAGGAAAGAAAGAAAAATAGACCTATAATAAACATTAACAATAGAATAAAATCCGATGCACGTTAAGACTATTCTGACCCGTGTCTGAAACGTGCCACCAACTGAAAAGTGCCACCAACTAAATACCGAAGGTGATGGTAGGTTCAGTGATTTCCCAGAATGCATGTGCGACGCTTGGCCTGCCTATAAAGTAGGAGGAATTAGCATCTCCTTGTCAGCCAACACGATCATGACTATGCTGTTATGTTGTCTCGTTTAAAACAGTTGCTTCGTTAAACTGCGATACATTATTTAATTTTGCATCGCTAAAGTTTAAATTTGTGGTGCAAATTGCGATGCGATACCGCTCATTTCGAGCCCTGGTGTGGTGAACGGGAACACCCACTATCAGGTTGCGTTCTGGAAGCCACTACTGAAGGTAGAGCCAGGGAAGGTTGGTCAAGAGAACTCTTTGTCTTTCCAGGATAGTTGTTGGAACCATTCTTCCTGTTTCTGCTTGCCAGGAGGGCAACCTTGTGCTGCTGGATTTGCCGCAGGTGGTAGCATCAGACGCAAGGGAGACCAATTTATCATTGAAAAGCCTCAAAGACGAATGCATGGGAAGCTAGCGAAGACGACCAATCACGTCGGCCAGAACGTTGGAAGCAGACTCCATATAGGCATCAGGCTGCGAAGCACCAGTTGAAGGAATCTTCCTGAAATGAAGACATGCTTCATCAATTAAAGGCAACCAGAACCAGAACTGAGGGGCACAAGTGTTGCGCAGGAGTCCAGCTGGCCGGCTATCGAGCGCAGCCCCTTGCGGACATCCAAGACAGGCCGCGGAGCCTATTCAATGAAGAGATTCGCTTCAGGACGCCTTCCGGAGACAGACAAACCAGAAAGCTGACCAAGTCGAACTCGGCTCCGAGAAACACAAAGGACTGAGCCACAGGAAGAGGGAGAGGTAACACCGAAGATCCCAAAGGGAGCTGCGTTGGTCAAAAATTTCGAAACAACCAATTGACGCGGTATGCATAGTAGCTGATCTTGCAACTGTGAAGATAACCACCACAGGATGGTGAACACACGTGAAAACATGGAAAGCTGTGCTCAAGCCGAAGGTTATTACCTTGAAGTGGTACGTGCGGCCAGTGAAGAAAACCGTAACAATTGGAAGACGGATAGGTGAAGTCTGGACATAAGCATCCTCGAAATCCACACACACGTTGAACTACACTTGCGTCAGTGACTCTCGAAACGATACTAGCCTCTCCATCCAGAAATGGCCTTTGACCAGAAACGAGTTGAGTTTCGAAGATTGAAAATCAGGCGAGAGCATCCATTCCTTTTGGGGATCACCCGGGCAGAGATGTAGGAGCCCGGAGTATCGATGATAGGCATATAGCTCCCTTCTCTAACAACTTCACAACTTCTGCGTCTAACAGCATCTTGGGGGAGATTTTGTGCTAAGGTGATATACCCGAAGTCAGAAATGGGAACAAGACAAAAACATCAGATCAATGTGATGGACTCCCATGCGTGTACGTGGTGCTGTAGCGTGATGAAGAGCAGGGATGTCACCAAAAAAGTCAGAACGTGGACGAAGGTATCCTCTATCGCCCCTACAAATGGAACAGCTTTCACGACCATGATAATGTTGAGAGTCCTCCTGTTTAGGGTGTTGAGATTGCTCTGCACCACCTTGATTTGATTGTTTGTTACCCCCGGTCTCCAGATCCACTTGGGGGAAGGGATGCCCCGGAGGGGAGTTGAAATGGGCCCCGACAAAAGTGATTCTGTTTCTGCTTGCCAGGAGGGCAGCCGTCTGCTGCTGGATTTGCCGCAGGTGGTAGCTTGACGTAATCTCAAATATCAGACGCAAGGGAGACCAATTTATCGTTGAAAAGCCTTAAAGACGAATGCATGGAAGCTAGCAAAGACGATCAATCACGTCGACCAGAACGTTGGAAGCAGACACCATATAGGCATCAGGCTGCGAAGCCCCAGTTGAAGGAATCTTCCTGAAATGAAGACTTGCTTCATCAATTAAAGGCAATCCTTGGGCATGGTATCAGTCCTGCATTCCACTTGTTCCACCATGTAGGCACGTACGGCAGCTGTAGATGTAGAATACGCTAGTTCGGAGTGTGAAATGGCCAAAGGCGCCACCTGATGAAGTTCTCACCCACTTCGGCCTGCCAAAGGGGCGTCTTGATGATGGGGGGGAGCCAAGAGACAGGATTCCAGTTCCATATGAGCGTGGTCAGTAACAAACTCAAGCCTCGGGAAAGGTGACCCAGAGTGCACCCCGAGGGGAAGGTACCCTGCCCGAAGCTTGCAGTGCCAGTAATGGCGAAGAAAAAATTCCTCTTCATCGAGTCGTGAGGAGGGAGGGGCTTATCTTCACGCATAAGCCACTCAAGGCCCAAATACTGCCTAAAAATCACCGGAGGTGAGGGAGGGCGGAAGCACTGAGTCGGAAGAAAACTTGGTGTGGGGGAGATGAGCCGAATTCATAACAAGATGTGGCGATTCTTGATAACAAGTGTTGGGCAAGTAGTGGACTACGGGAAAACTGCACCCAGGGAATAAAAGCGCTCCCCTCCCCATAAATGTCGTTAACGTCCAAAGACTGACAGTCGTCGTCCACCGATCATAGGGGTTTGCCATGGGTGGTTCTGGGGGAAAGGGGGCAAACTCGTGCATAAACATCTCTGTAATCATTGTAGTAGCCAACATCCTGAGAGTCCTGGAACTGATAAAGGGAGTCAGGGATGCATCCAAACGCGGTCAAACCGAAGCCACGAAAGGTTGATCCAGACATCCCCAACACGAAACGGTGAAGCGGCGAACTGGCGATGCAACGAAGTGGCGGTAGAGTGAAGCAGCGAAGTAATGACAGGGCGAAGTAGTGGTATGTTAATGAGGTAGTGCGACAGGGTGCCGAGGTGACTAAGTAATAACAAGGAAGAAAATAGATGTTCTACACCTGGGTGAACACGAGATGTGCACGAGCATTCTCTTAGTGTGGTAAAGTGGCGAATTCACTCTGTAACCCTAGGCTACCATATGCCCAATACCGTTGCAACATGCTGACAAATTTTTGCTTTGTGAGACGCATGGGGATTTATTATTACAAGTGACAAATCAGTCTCAATTGTCAATGCATAGTCGGCTACCAGAAGGTGACAGATTAGCATTCATATCAGTAATCTCCGACACTTTTGCCTGTTGCACATTAGTTAAGTTTACCTACTGCAACTACTGTGGCCTGGAAATTCACCAAATGGGTACTTTTCGCTCTTACCACGTTTAATAACATTAGGAATTGTCTTAAAGATGTTTTTTGCCGTTTTATTCAGAATTTAAATCGACTTAGAAATGGAATCAAGCTTACATTTGACAGAACTGTGTTTGTCAGGCAACGAACGCGTTAAAGGCTTTTCCGTCGACGCATCGAAATCTTGATGAGCTTTGGCGATCTTGGGAGCTAACGTCACTCGTAGTCAGGCGATGGGGAAACGAAGCGTCAGACGAACAATGTGTTGATGTGTCGATCAGACAATTGGATGCAGAACCGTTGACTCAAGTCGAAAAAGACAGGAGGGGTACATCAACCAAAGAGGGAAACTCCTGACAGGCGACGTGAATAAAACCGGAGGTAATTCATGTTTAACAGATCTGTCGAACTGGTGTCCTTGTCCATGTATCGATCGCCCATCGATATGGTAGCCACCATATTGGATTTCGCAGCATCACGTTCAGCAAACTCATCCCGCACGATTTCACGAACATGGTAAGTTCTACCGAAAAGCCTTTATTTCACTCAACACGGTGCCCATAGTAGCACTAATTTGTATAGTTTTCCACCGAAAATACAAGACAACCCGTTTTGTTCGCCTTTGTGGTGTAGTTTTTGCTTCTTTTTCTAATTATGAAGCACTAATTAAATTGGAACTCCCACCGGGATATCCAAGTGGCAGGCGGGGAAGACACGGGCACAGAAGGGGGTGGGGAATAACTAGGAACAGTCAATGAAAACACACGCAGCATCTGCTGGGCCGCTTAGGTTTGGCTCCGAATTATATAATAGAACTGGGGTACAGATTTTGAAGCCACCACAAGAGCTAGACGAAACAGAACTACCGAAGTTACGAGCCATAGACACCTTATTTAAAAAGCACATACTAGAATCACCACCTATACTCACAGTACAGAATTTTCGAGGGAAGTCTGTTCCTCTTCTTCAGAAGTCAAAAAAGAACTTTTTGCCGGCCCCCAGCCAGGCCGGCTAAAAGTGGTTTCTTTTGCTGAAAAAGTGCATTACGTGTCAATTTTTGCATTATGTCCCAATGATGCTGCTTGTTGCTTGAGATTTGAAGCCCTACCGCGCATGCGCGGCCCTCCCTATAAAGGGTGCGTGCTCGGGGAGATCGTCATCACTTTGTCTCTTAGCTAAGCGGTCAAGAGCCAAATTTTAGGTGAATCGTGCACTTCTGGAAAAGCGCATGACAATTTCAGAATGTCTTAACTATAGCTAATGAAACGTTTTTTGATATGGTGCCCACATGTATGACTTTCGGTTTGTCCTCATTACGTCAAAGATGGCCGCCACAGATACACTATAGAGATTGATGTCAACAGCTGTTATCTCGATAACCAGCAGACCAATTTTGATTTTCTATAGCTTGTTGAAAAGGTAATTTTGTAAGCCACAAATAAGTTCCTACGACACATTAACAGAACTTGGAAAGGTTAGGGGGTACAACTCGTAAAATATAAATTGTAAGTGACTTTCAATAGGTATTTTGACTTTTGAATTAAAATAATGGCCAAACTAGCTAATAAAAAACATTCAACCCTATTGTAGGAATTGTTCCAAATTTTGCTCCCATTCCAACAAGTCCTAACAATGTTATAAAGATGGTTTCGTTGCCGAATTATTACAGGTTGTAGAATATGCTTCACATACTATACTAATATTCCATACTATAGTAGCTGGCTAGAAGGTTGAATTGTTCACTTTGGTATGGATGCACATGAAGGGTAACTGGAAAATATAGCTATGATAGCAAGTTCAAACACCAGCCCCACCCTCCCTGAGAGGGGGATAGGGGTGATTTACCCCCCCCCCCCAAAAAAAAAATAACTGCTGTAACTTCTTAACCGTCCACAAATCAAAAGAATAATGTGAAGTAGTAAGGATCAGCACGCAATTCTGCACAGGAAAGGTGATATACATCTTTTATGTAAAATCAACCATTGAATCTCAAAATCGTATTAAAAGTACATCACTCTTAATTCTCACGAACACTTTTTTTCAGTTAGCTGTTAATCGATTTTCGTGTTCAAAGTGCTCTTGCGACCTCTCTAATAGCCGTGAAATGGACATGCGTAAAATTTTCTGATAGGTGGGGATCTATTTTTTTCGATCAATCTTAACGAAATTGTTTCACTTGTATAGGGGCCGTCCTACGTCCATTTAAAGGTGAAGAGGTAATGATGCAGCAGCGAAAGCTTATGTTGATTTTTGAATTCGAAGTGCCCTTGTGAGCCGTCTAATAGCCTGAAATTAGGATATTCTGTAAGGTGGGGAT
>JAHWFP010272035.1:0-11600 GCA_023313725.1 Lithobius niger
TAGGAATTCGATGCCCAGAAGCCAAAAGAGGGAGAATGCCGGCGACACAGATGCTGCGCATACAGCAGCCTTTAGAGTAGGTAGCCTCAGGGGCTTCGTAGAGAGATGGCGTTAGCTGCGGCGATGCAGGAGAGGGCAGCTAAGTGTCATGGCGACAGCCTTAGGGATGGTAACCATGACAAGCTTCCCCCTGAAAAGCTCAATGAAGGCTGTCAAACTGTACAGATCAATTTAACGGCAAATCGAACATACCCAAATACACAGAGCTGAATAATAATTCGAAATTAAAAACGTAAGAGATGCAGGCACACTCTCAATACCACATTCTGGAGAGTTCATTTAACACAGATGCAGCAGCCTTTAGAGTAGGTAGCCTCAGGGGCTTCGTAGAGAGATGGCATTAGCTGCAGCGATGCAGGAGAGGGCAGCTAAGTGTCATGGCGACAGCCTTAGGGATGGTAACCATGACAAGCTTCCCCCTGAAAAGCTCAATGAAGGCTGTCAAACTGTACAGATAAATTTAACGGCAAATCGAACATACACAAATACACAGAGCTGAATAATAATTCGAAATTAAAAACGTAAGAGATGCAGGCACACTTCTCAATACCACATTCTGGAGAGTTCATTCAACCACTGTCCTAAACTCGAGTGCGGCAATACCGACTTAGTCCAACAGCTGAATCTCGCATCGAAACAGTGCATGCCACAATACACGTGCAAGTCTTAGTTCACAACACAAGAGGTTTACATTCATGCCTGGTCCCCAAGTTGAGAACAACACCCACTAGAGCCCGGGGCGGGGTCAAAGTTCACCAACAATAAGCTGTTCCTCTGACAAACTAACAGATTTTTTTTGGCCTAAATTTTTTGGCGGGGGACCCTGTCCGGAGTGATCCAAGGGTGCAGAATAAATTAAGTGCGTTAGATTTAGAATGAAGAGGATGGTCCCATACGTGTGCCCCATTTTAATAAAATGGTCGGTGGTGGACCTTGACGGGAATAATCCAAGATTCAAAACGGGTCTGAATGACGGGTGTGGGTCCCCAACATTCTATGCCATTAAAAATAAATAAAAAACTGGCAAAGCTTGTCGGCAGTGGACCTTGACAAAACGATAAATACCTACTGTGATAGACTACATAATGTTCCTGTCGTGTTTGCTGCAATACACATATATCTTCACATCGCATCTAATCACACAACCACAACTAATCAAGTGGGTCTGAATATCGAGGGTGGTACGGACATTCTGTCCCATTTTCTAAATGTGGCATAGCTTGTCAGTGCACCTTGACAGTAGCGAATAAGAATGAATGAAAACCGGTCTTAATTTCGAGTTAGGTCCCGACATTCTGTACCATTTTCTAAAAGTGGCGTAGCCAGTCGGACGTCAAAGTTTACAGGAACGATCCAAGACAGCTAGAATGACAGTGGCCCAGCTTGTCGTTGGGGGACTTTGTCAGTGGTAAACCCGGGAGCAAAACCTTCTGCGACACCAAATGTCAAGAAAAAAATGGATGGTATTACCCACATGTTTATTGGTTTTTAACTTTTAAGTGCTTTACCCTACTGAACTGGCTATTCCACCAATGGAATAAAATGGTGCACTGGAATGTTAAAATCTGTCAAAAATTGACAAGGTTGCAGAAATTTGGTCAAAATTTGTTCATGGCGGCCTTCAACTGTCCGTCGCACGCGCTCTGGTTATGTTATGGGGTGCTGAACCTTGTCGCTCCCCTTCCAATAGAGGTGGGCTAGCTTAGCATGTCAATGGTGAACCTTGTCGCGCTACCACCGTGCCATGGCGTGTGGACATGACGAATTAGTTGGATAAGAAGCAGATGAGCAAACTACTCATAATTGGAGGCACTTCCACTTCTAAAAGTGGAAGTACATACAATTATGTAGACTGTACTTCACACTTTTCTTGCCACGTTACGAAGATAGGATTGTAAATAGGATTGTACATTTTGAGTTCGAGTATCATTTGTTTACATTTGTGTTTCTATCATTCAAAGTAGAATGGTCAAGTTCTTTGCTCACTAAATTTCTGTGGGAGACCATGAATGTCACACGACACCCAATTAATTCTTCTGATGCTTATGGTGTTCGTTTAGATTATTTTGTGCAATTATTAGAAGCTTGTGTGCTGTTAATCTTACTATCAAACAAATGAGTGGATTTGTTTTCATTAAAACAGAACAAATTGCACATAAAAAGGTCCGTTACACAATTTATAACCATTTTATTAAACAGACAATGTCAGTGCATGTACTTTATCACCAGGAAATTATGACTCGAGATGGTTTATTTGTAAACAAATCATGATGCGCAAAGGGTTAAAGTCTACTGGCCAAACGGCGAGAGCCACTCATTCGCAAGGTTGATCAGCAAGCTAGCTAAAGGCAAAAAAAAAAAAACAATAGTTTGGTTGCCGTTACCGCAACCCAACTGACCTTACTGTTTCCTCCTGATCCAAAGCTGCCAGTTTTCTGGACACACTGTCAAGTGAAGGATCATCCTCTCACTTACTTTCAATCATATTATTTTGGTTTTAACCCTCTCTTGTGCCATGCTACTGTGTAACAAGCAAAAAGAACTTTAATGAACTGCATAAAGCTGGGTTTGTTTATTATAATTATAACTCTATTCTGCCCAATGGTTGCTCTAGTAGCCGGGTACAAGATGGGAAAATAAAAACTGGCCCTTTGAATCTCAGATTTTTACTTCGAGAGGATTCAGAAATGGCACTAAGCTGTTCGTTGTTTATGCTCATTCTCGAAAGTAAACACCTAACGGTATTTTCGACTGCTGTGAAGGTAGAATTTCGTTGTTGTTATTGTTAGTGCACACTTCCTCCAGTCTTCTTGGCTTCCTGTGATCGTGTTTTTCGATGGATTACATCTGCTCTTTCCAAAAATGGATGGCACAGAAAGAAATTGGATTGGGAAATAGCCCAGAAACTCAATTTTCAAATCTTTATTAAATATGAAAGTTAACGCTTAAGCACCCCACTATCAACGCAATTAAATAAATTAATAATACTTTCGCCCTTACTGAGAAGGTGTTAGGCCTACATAAAGTTGACAAATCTGTTTCTCTAAACAAGCATTTTTTGAAGACCAGAAGATTCGTGTTAAGTTCTTTAAATTTCCCATGATTTCAAGATGGTTGCATGCTTGTGCATGTGCTTGCTTAGGTCGCCTTTTTTTTTTATTGTAGCGCCTTGCACTCCATCGATGAATGCAACGTTTCAGTTCCTATGTCCATATATACATACAAGCCTTCATATTTCTTAGGCGCAAAGTACAAAATACACTTGTGACCAAATTTCCTGAAATTCAAAATTCCAACCATGTTCCATTTGGATTCAACGATTTTTTCAAAAGTCAACAATGTCTGTCTTTCCATATGTCTACTACGTCTACGTAACTGCAGCCGCCATGCTGCTTGTTTCTGACCAAAGCCAGACGAGGCCAGGGGTTGAGTTGCAAAAGGGAGAGGGGAATGAGCAAGTTGGCAGCAATTGTCAAAGATTGTTTACTTTCAACAGACGAGGATTCTACTTAGAGCAATGCGGACGAAAGAGGGGAAAAAGTGATTAGCAACAACTGCGATGCATTTCAATTTTTGCATAGCAACAACATAAATTTATGGAGCAAATTGCGATGCGATACCGCTTATTTCGAGCCCTGACTTGTTGTCATTGACCCAGCCAATCATCAAGAGGTTGTAGGGTAATGGCTTTCAAAGTCTTCTGCCAATTCCGTCGATGATTTGCATTGCTGCACAATCTCGCTGGCAACTTCTGTCTTTACTCAGGCCGTAACTCTTTAGCTGTCACTTGGTGCTCTTTGCACACTGAAGCATGATGTTGCACTGCTGTTGGGATGACTCGTTCAGTGTCTCCAGTCTCGAGCTGCTCACTAACTACCCACTATCGTTTCTTGGGTTTGTACTTCTACTGGGTCAGCTGCAACAGTTTCATGTGTCTCACCATTATAGTCTGGCATGATTCTCTTAATGATGCCAACATCAACGTTGCAAATAAGCCATTTGCCTAATTTCCTTAAGAGCTCGGAATCCTCATCTACTTGTGCCTATCTCATATCAAGGTCAATTGTCGCTTGTACCTTTCCTTTATTTTCAAAAATAACTTCACATTCTTCAAAAACGTTGGAGGCGGAATCAGTCCCTTCAATTGACATTATCATATCTTCCCCACTGCAAGCACAGATATGTAGACCGTCGCTTGTGATGTCTATCCACTACTGCAAATGCTAGTGGACCAGCACGCTTCGACGTTTTTCTTGCCTCTGAACTTTATTTGCTTTTGACTTTCTTTTCCCCCGTTTGGGACTTGGTACTTTATCGACTTAACACTTAAGCAATTTTTAAGTGTCACTCTTTCCAAAGGCTCAGAGTTGCTATTATCTTCTATACGGCAGTGACACAACGTAGTATTATTGTGTATAAATCTATGGTGGAGCCAGTAACTGGGTTAGCTGCAAGGAGCACTGGAGGGAGAAAGGAAGATCGTCTTATTGAAGCCAATGCTATTAGACTGGATTTCTTAAGCCTATAACGCGCGATTTTTGTTGTTGGAGAAAACAACGTTCTTTTAAGCCTAAGAAATCCGCTCTCAAAGCACTGTCTTGACTAGAAGTACCGTTTTTTCCGTTACATTTTAATCTAGTGCACCTTGTAGCTATTACCTCCAAATGGATTCTCGTAGCCAATATGACGTCACTTGACGCTGCTCTATAGTCTTACCCTGTTGCTGGCATTGTTTAGCGTAGTGGCCTTGACGTTTGAAGGTAAAACACACTAGCCTGTGCCCGACTTACTTTTCGGTCTGTGATACTTGACTCTCGACCTTTTCTTCATCTTGTGGGCTATTCCTTTTCTATCTTCACACTTGCCATCAACCCTTCCGAATGTCAATCTAGTAGCAGTCGCCACTTGGCCAGTAGACCTTACAAAGCACTCGCCATTTCACCATTTCTACTCGTCACATACCTAATACGTTTTGTATGATGAAAGGTTTCTCTAATGTATGCATTTAACAAAATTGTGGAATTTTCTTAAACTCCAGTATTAATACAGAAAATCCAGTTATATAGCCCTTATAAATCTAAGCATAACGCCGCAAACCGTTCGTCTCTAACTTGTACGGTTCCAGAGATACCCCTTTTTTAGTGGCATGCTCTGCAGCTAGTCGCCATTTTGGCGAGTAAGGCAAATTCCAAGTCGCCAACTGTTGATTTCCACTCGCCAAATGGCGAGTGGCGACCGACATTGGAAAGGGTTGCTTGCCATGCTAGGTACGTCCGAGCAGAACTTTTTCTACCTTTCCAGAAGTGTAGTGTTCTTTGTTCCGAAAGAAGGTATCAAAATTCGTTCGACCGTAGTTGCCTGGCAACCCACACAGCATCACCATTCCGACGAACCCGTCTGTCAATTCCTGGCATCCAGTCGATTTGGCCACTCTTGCTAATTCCTTATTCTTTCTACATAATTACCTATGTCTTCACTTTTCTTCATCCTCCATACCCACAGGTTCCGCAGGCTAATAGTTTCATCTTTTCCTTTTTGGCGAATTTTCCGCGCAGTGTGTCCCAGACCTCCTTTGGATTGTCAACGTCCGCAAATATAGTTATGTTGCAAAATTGTCAGCAATAACGTCAACATACATTTTCCAGACTCTGCAACTAGTTATGGGGTAATTGGTTACTATATTACCCAGCTTGACAGCAGTCCCCTCTGCATACTACCATAAATTTCTTTGCTTTAGGAATTGACACACTGAGGTTGACCAAACGTCATGTTATTGTCGTCTAACCTCGCCACGCCAAATACGTAATTCTGAATCTCGTTTGTCGTCGTCATGCTTATCTCCAGGTTTATGCTTTACTCTACACACACTGAGTACGCTGCTGATACGTTGATCTTTCTCCAAGATGACACCTAATAAACAAAATCCCATACACATTTTTTTTTTCTTTTTTCTATTTCAGAAAAGATGGTTTATAAGTCGGATCAGCCCCTCAAGAAACTTGATTGCGATAGTAACCTGCATTTGTTTTTGTGCCGCTTCACTAATCAACAAGCCTACGAACGCTTGACCTTGACCTCTGGAAAAAAAACTTTGTTACAACTAGCAATTTACGATCACCATGTAGTGCAATACTCTACTCATCTAGGAAACAAAACTTCTCAAATTTTTAAAATCTTCCCAAGTAATCGTTGGTAATTCTTAAATTACACTTGCTGGTAATTTCCAAAACCATAGCCTACACTCCTCTCTTAACACAGTTTTGATCGATTAGTTATTCCCGTCTCGGCACCAAAACAAACCCGGAATTTCACCGTTCTTTTTAGCGCTTCGAAATTCCCTACACTTCAACTGCTATCGTTTGAGTAGAAATCATAACCAGCATTAAAACATCGGCATGTTCTGGGCCCATAACCTTGTGTAAACGGGAAAATCAACCTATGCACCGGGATATTTACCTTTACTGAGGACTGAGTTACACAGAGATAGATGTACATTGGCGTTGGTCATCGGCTCGTTTTCAGTTGAGTCGCAGCAGTATTTTCCAACGATTGGGGCTCACATGAGCTTGCGATAAGCATGATTAAATAGCGGCAGCACAAGCTAAGCTAAATCCTTATCCTGGAGCCTACTACCACTGACAAAGCACACATTCATTAACAGCGACGACATGTTCAAGAAGAGAGCGACAACAGTCCCACGTGCAGCATTGTTCGCACGTGACAGCACTGTTCCTGTCATTCTTCTAAGCCTGAGCACGAACACAAAACGTTCGCGCCATTTTTACCAACAGTGATGGGGCCAGTACAGAAGATCTTTAGGCAGCACGGTTTTCACACCTATTTGAAAAATGTTAAAGGACTGAGGAAGCTGATTTCTAGGAGGAGCAACCCGATGGCCTAGTGAAAAACGTGACACACACAAAAGTCCAAAGAAAAGGAGAAACGAGGATAGGTGTGCAGTCCAGAGTTCCGCAGCATATGGCGAACGTTAATAATGAAACCGAAGACAATGGCATGGCAGTTCACTGCAAGACTGAGCAGCATCAGATTGATAGGAATAATATGCGTACTCTTCTAAGTCTAACTCTACACAGGACCCCACCTTGCCACACAACACTACCAGGAGGTTTGGATCAACTTTGATGAACATCCTGGGACCTGCATATCCGAGGGTCTCACACTTGGTGAGCTACGATCTCTGCAATAACCTTTACTGTCAGTAGGAGTTGGAGGGATATGAAGCCAGCAGACAGCCCTTATAATTACTGAAGGCTAAGAAGGCGGCCAAATACAACTTGTTAGTAACAAAAACGAAGGAAGATATTGTAGGAAGTCATAATAATCCTTGAGGTCTGGATATTGTCGAAAATTTGCAAGACACAGTGTTTGTCTATGTTGTGAAAGTGTGCAAGTGTTTTTATTTTGGTAATTGTTCAACCAGCTCTTTTGTCACAACATGAATATCGCCGCACTCGTAGTCCTCTGCAGTTGTCAGCAAGCTCGTCCCGAATTTATAGAAGGCCTACATTAAGCTCTTCACGCATCAGAACTGGATGTCAGGAGTGGAAAGTGCCTGAATGTTCATCAGGGTTCTGCCGCTTTTTTCGTGAGCCTGGAAGGCTAACGATTCCAATTGGTAAGGCTGAACCTGTCAGCATTTTTTCTGCTGAACAGATTTCGATCCGATCAGCCACAAATTGATTGGTGTAGCGATCCGATTGCAACCGATTTTTAACAGTTTATTTTTCTAGCTTACACAAACTTGCAGGCTAACAAATTTCTACAGGGTGGTCCACAAAAAACTGACGACCCAATGAGACGGGCAGAAATCTTCGTCTCATTAGATTTGATTTCTGTCCTCTCCTGGTTTTGAGGGGTGCTAACTAGAAAAGTTGGACTTACAAAATGTTGGGTTGTCAGTTTTTGTGGACCGACCTGTAGGCTAATGCAAACATTGAAATACATTTTTGTATCCAAATAAAAGTATGTATTTGTCCGTTATTAACCGTAGCCTATGCTATGTAAAACGTGCAGGCCTAGCATAAATTAAAACATAAAGGTAACAAAACATGTGGTGAAACAGAATTTATTTATTGTCAAGGGCATGGCAAAAATCGAAATGTGTAGGTTTTTGTTCGCCGAACCGATTTTTGCCGAACAGCACAAAATCTGCCAAATCTGTTCGGTACAGCCTTACCAATTGGAGAAGGTGTAAATCCCTGAGTTTTAAAACAATGAGGGTGCGTGTGTCCTCCCATGTGATACTGTGTGCCGTTTACTTTCTTTCTGCTCATTCTGACTCATCTCGCTGATGTAAACAACGTTGCAGTCTTCACGTGGCACACTACGCGCTTTCCTGCGTGTTTTTTTTATCGTTGTTATTTCTTCATTCTTTCTTACACACTCTACATCTAATTTGTGCGATGCCACGCTCGTATCCCCTCATGAAGCTCGGCTTGATGCTTTCACCACTTCGAAAATACGCCTGGATTCCTTTCTCTCTCAGGATTCGTTGGACCTTCTCACTTTCTCCTTCAAGATACGTACTGCCTGCGATTCATTGTTCCTGTGCCTGGGGCACTTTCTTCGTTTTGTTGACCTCTTCCCTCATTCTTCCTTCCCTGCCTGAATCTCACCTAATTCATCAGAGAGTTGAGGCCCAGGAATCTCCCAATTTTTTCCTTGGCTAGGTTCAGATGTGTCTTCGCTACCTCCTTACTCCCATAATTGTGAACGATTTGGACCAGTGGTTTTCAACCTTTTTGGGTTTGGGGGAGCCTTCAACGTTTTCGATACGCAAGTTTCCAATTGTTGTAGGCCTATATATTTCTTGGGGGGTAAGAATGGGGGGTGTGATGGGGGAATTAGTAAATTTACCCGTATTTTAATTAATCAGCATTACCAGCGTGTGATATTTATGGGATGCTGTAGCGATCATTCAGGGTTGGCAAGTTTTTGGCATGCGACAGGTTTTATCCGGTTTTTACCATGGTTTTAACCGTCATGTCAAAAACCCCCTTTTTGACATAGGTTTTTGATACGTCAAAAACTGTTAAAATACGCCACTGAAGCAAGAAGAAAATGTAAATAAATACAGAGATTTATAAAGATTGCAACCTGTTTACTGGTGTGCCATTAAGCCTCAACCCCCCCCCCCCCCTGTTTACTGGTAAAGAAATTGACACATTTTCAGATATGTTTCCACTCTAAACAGGTTGCAATCTTAAGCCCTAATGTCAGAGTTTGTTTTCTATCTCTAGTAATTAGGTCTAGTCAGTTAAAATAATCACAAGGATGTGTGTCGCAGTCTGTGTGCTTATGCCGAGCAAAGCCAATACTTCATTTTTCGAACAAATACGTGACGGTTACCTCAAATCAGCCACTCGATCTACTTTCATAATCTCCACTCATTCCACAGCACAAACCTATTTGCTCCAAGCTATACCTAACAGACTGGGAGTTAAAATGGCAAAGAATCTTAGAAAATTGTTCAGACTGTTTAAGAACCCATTATTATTACATTTAAAACTAAGCTTTTGATGTTTTATCTCATGTTAATTAATAAAGAGTTTACTTATTGCCAACTCTTCCGAATGTCAATCTAGTAGCAGTCGCCACTTGGCCAGTAGACCTTACAAGCCACTCGCCATTTCACAATTTCTACTCGCCACATACCAAATACGTCTTGTATGATGAAAGGTTTCTCTAATGTGCATTACCAAAATTGTGCAATTTTCTAAAACTACAATATTAATGCAGAAAATCCAGTTATATAGCCCTTATAAATCTGAGCATAACACCGCAAACCATTCGCCTCTAACTAATACGGTTCCAGAGATACCCCTTTTTTAGTCGCATGCTCTGCAGCTAGTCGCCATTTTGGCGAGTAAGGTTAAATTCCAAGTCGCCAACTGTTGATTTCCACTCGCCAAATGGCGAGTGGCGACTGACATTGGGAAGGGTTGCTTATTGCTGTGCTACCTACAACTGCTACTACAATTGATAGAATCTGGCAGCTCAACGCTGATTTTTGAGGTTTTCGACACTTTTTGACGGTTTTCGTCACTTTTTTGACAGTTTTCGACGGTTTTCGACATGTCATATCAAAAACTGGTTTTCGACGTCAAAAACCCAACCCTGCGATAGTGTTGCACGGTAAATCGGTACTCACGGTATTGACGGTAAAAAAAAATTGCGGTATCAGTATCGTTCCTTTTTTAGCACCACGGTATTACCGTAGCAGCGTGATTATGGTGCTGACGAAGGTGCATGCGAAAGTGCGAAATTCGCACGAGCGAGTGAAATCCGACCCCACTGCTTGCCCACAGTGCGGAACGGGGGGAATCGGAGGGAGCAGCTCTTCAGTAACAAGCGCGTACGAGTGATTTTGCATTTATGGTCGATGTCGCAGCGTCCCATCAAGATGAAAGCGAAGTTCCGCTATTTAGTAAAAAAAATTAAATGCCAAGAGCCATATTTGATTCTTTTCTGCTCAAGTGGATAACAGCGCAAAATTATTTCCTTAAATTACCATGATATTACCGTAGACCGCCGTTTTCAGAACCGTATCGTACCGTCCTGCAAAAACTTAATACCGTGCAACACTACCCTGCGATCATTACTACGAAAGCATGGATGTGAGTGCTAGAAAAGTGAAGGTGGCAGATACGTGAAATGTGCACCAAAGCCTTCCAAGATAGAAACAACATTGGCCCCTTTCCCGGCTTCAGACCACGTGAACTGTAACTTTGTGCATGTTTCGATCTGTTTTTATACATATGTATGAGAAAATAATAACAATGAAAAATTATGATTTTTTTTTTTTACTTGTTTTATTTTTATGCCACAATCTCGCGGCACCCCTAGAAAACCTTCTTGGCACCCACCGGTTGAAAAGCACTGATTTGGACAAAATCATTTCTTGTCGCTGCCCACAGTTGAAGAGTACGAGATACCCCTACCCGAAACTGTAGGTTATGTGTTGGGACTGTAGGCTACAGGATGATACCCTTGGCTGTTCTTTCCAATATTACACCCAAAAACATGATATTTCCTTTCAGCTCCAACTCCGCCGTGAAATTGAGCTCCTGCTTCCACTAATTTATCAACTGCAATCATTTCAATCATCCACATCCCCTTCTTCAGAATTGTCACCCAGACACACGAAAAAAAGTGACAGAACCCTAATAAACATTCGGGCACCTTACACCCCTGGCATCCAGTTTCTGCTGCATGAAGAGCTTAAAAAGGGCACAATCATTTTGACATGCATGTTTTACTTTTGGATCACTTAAGCAATAAGTAAACGCAAGAATTGCAGTAGGAATACGTTACTTATGTCCGATACAACAATTTAATTACTGGATTACCAAAACACGATACGTAGACCACCATTGACCGTCAGACGCTTTGAGTTACTCACAGCTAACAGAGCTATCTCAATTGGCTGCGAGTCGAAATCGATAAGCACCGTCTGTCTGCATTAATTTCTGCGCACTCCAGCAAAACAATGGCGGCCTCCGTCTCGTGTTTTGGTGATG
>JAHWFP010272036.1:0-19306 GCA_023313725.1 Lithobius niger
TCATTTCGAATGATTCTTACTCATTTTGTGTTTCGTGCTAATTTAACATGATATGTCTTCTTGAAAATAATTATGTTCAACAGAGAGCTTTCTTTCTGAAGAAGCAGTACACGTTAAAAATAATTGGCTTATATGTGCTTGACCCCGTGGTCATTTTCTGTGGACATCGTCTAGCTAACATTCGTCTTTTAGTAATGCGAGGGAGGGATGCCACACGATCGTTACTGGAGCACGTTATTGTTTGAAGGGGAGGGAACTCGACGTGCATCCGATTCCTGCTTCAATTCCTTCTCTCCCCCCCCCCCCCTCTCAATTTCATTTTATTTAGCGGCATTTACACGCGGATAGACAAAGATTAGAAAATCTGGACCATTGCCCGAGATGCGTTAAATAAATACGAATAGTTTGTTTACCTCGTCTGGCTTCCTGTCAATGTGGAATTTTAAATGGACTTGTGGAAAATTGATCAGCGGGTGGTTGGGAGTGGTGCAAAGGGTTGAAAGAGAAACTTTTAAAAGGAAGTTAGTGTTTAAAAAAGTCAGAATACGCTGCAGGGAAAAAAAACGACATTAAAAATGCAATGTTTCAATGCTCAAAACATCACTCTTTCAAGAAATTGTAAATTATGTGGACAAGCTCTGTCAAGCGAATTTTGAAATAAAATTAAAATGGTGGCACTAGCACCGATTGAAGAGCGAACAAAAACACAATGCCGCCATCTAGCATCAACGATACTGTTAAAGCGCATTTAGGGCGTGTTTATGAAACTACTCGCTTTTGCATTCTCACAGCTAGAAGCTAGAAATCATCTGAAATTCCAACATGGCGGTGGTTTGAGCTCTGCCAGCTCGAAACGAAACATTGAATAACGCGAGTTCAGAACCGGCCGGGAAATTGTTTCGCCAGGAAGAGTTCTTCATCTTATAAGACTGCAAGCATTTACTCAAACGAAGTCAGATTTAGCTAATCCAGGTAGCGTTGTTACCATGACAACGACACCTTTGCCATCGCGATTAAATTCTAGCCGCGAGAATGCAAATGCGAGTCGTTGCGTAAACGCGCCCTTATGCTTGACAGCTTGAGGTGCATGAGAATGTACCAAATTTTCACTCAATAACTAAGGAGGTCGTGGCTTGTTTGTTTTGTTAAAAGAAATGTTGTTAGGCATTCCTTCGATTGGTGCAAGTAAGTGCTAGATAGTACTAGGTAGCGCTAGATGTTGCCAGATTCTGCCTGCTTTCAGTCGGTGATGGTGCCACTTTAAGGCAAATTATTCTAAAAGAAAGTGCGTTAAACATAGAATTTAAAGACGATTCTTAAAAGACTTTATTTTGATGGAATGCATTTTGAGATCGTTTATTTTTTGTTTTAAAGTGGCACTATCACCGATTGAAAAGCGAACGAAAATACCATGGCGCCATCTGACGACAGTTATATCGTCAAACCTTTACAGCTCGCTTCCAGGTGCACGAGGACGTACCAAATTTTCACTCAATAATTAAGGAGGCTCGTGGCTTGTTCGTTTCGTTAAAAGAAATGGCATTGTGCATTCGTTCGCATGATACAAGCAAGTGGTAGATAGTACTAGATAGCGCTAGACATTGCCAGATTGTGCAGACTTCCAATCGGTGATAGTGCCACTTTAAATCTTTAAATATTTGACTGACGAGCGTCTATCGAACATTTTACAGTATGTTTGAAAACAATGATGTCTAAGTAACAAAACATTTTTATTATGTGCTCGGCGTATCTTGAGTCCTGCAATTATCTTATGAGCGGTTGCGTCTTCCTGGAGGGGGCGGCTTTAATCGACGGCCGTCATTGTTTTTGTAACCATCTTGGATATCAACAAGGCACTCGGCTACCAAAAACATAAAATCGATTGTCCGTGTTCGTTCTGGGTCGAGCTCAAGATAGGCCGTGGATATTATAGTGTGGTTTATTGTTGTGGTACATTGTGGGTTTTTTTTTTAACGATTTATGGTTTATGGCGCTTTTTTTGTTAAAAGCACTTTAGGAAGGAAAAAAAGCTATCATGATGTGTAAGGTTCGTGTATTGGTTGAATTTGGTTTAACACGCCCCCCCCCCCCCCCCCACTGGGGTTGGAAACGACGCCGGTATGCGTGCTTTTAGGTGGCGTCTTATGTGTCAGTACTATTAATTTTGATTAATTTTCCTGAATGTTTAACACCTGATTAATTTCGCACATTTGGGAGTCGAAACCCCGTGATTCCTCTCCCACTCTTATTGACCCTAAATTCGTACAAATTAATGGAGCGTACAAAGCATGTGGAAAAAGTTAACTGAATCGGATAATGGTTTCAAAAGATATCGTGTATACAGACAAACAGACACCAGAACTGGAACACTTTCAAAGAGACATACTGACGTCAGCTCAGGATGAGAAGTTCCATTGCTCTGCTGCACTCCGTGCGTAACTAAAAAACGTACAACAAATCTGGCGTTGAATGCGAGTTTATGAGCTGACAGAGTAGACAGACATAAACTTGCTTGAATGTTGCCTGCTTGATGACAAATATGCGAACTGGAATATGTAACTGCAGCTACACACGCGAGAATCTCATTCCCTTATTATACGATAATAATAATACGATAATAGTTGTTACCAGTAGCGACATAAACGAAGAATATCCAAGTTTTAACCGGAGTGAAACGAGTAACTCATCGTTAGCGGGTCCCAGCATCACGGATTTGGAATTCAATCCCAAAAGATATGAGAACTACCACTGTTTCTCTCTCCTTTCGTAAGAACCTATTTTTTACAGAAGTGATAACTAATTCTTCTCTTCTGTACTAACAAAGTTTTTCTTTCTTTCTTTTTTCTCTAGTTCATTTCTTGGATTATTTTTAAAATTTCTCCTGTGTGTTTATTTTATTTTTATTTAATAAAAAAAAAAAAAACTGTACGATTTTTCTGCTTTTAGTCTTCTGTACAGCCGTACCGCCTGAGAAGACTATTGTAATGACTTTGTCCGTCCGTCCGTTACACGTAACACACGTGCATTACGTTGTAACACTGTAACTGTGTGCGTGGAGGCATACCGTGTTGCAAAAATGAATAGGCTTACTGTATACAATCCAAATCTCCGTTAGTTGCTATTACGAAATTAAAGTTGTAAATTAGGCCTAAACGCTGACAATTATGCCTAAAACGTAAGATAAGCTTAAAAGCTAACACATTTTTAACGGGCAATTCTGATGGTTACTGCTTTTAGCTTATATAATAGAGATAGCTGTTGCAATGCGTGATAGAGAAGTGTGCGTCAGTATTGGTAGTGGCAGAACTGTACAGAAGACCGGATGCGACTAGGTGTAGTCGCTGTAGCCGCTTGTTTTTTTTTTAATAGAGTTATTTAAAGGATAATAACCAAAAACCGAGGGCATTATAAAACAATGTCCCAACGGCGCGCCAGGGGGACATTGTTTTATAATGTCCCGATGTTTTCGGTTGTTATCCATTATAACGCACATTCATCCTACAATAGTCGGAGAAACACGAGCGCCGCTTCGTTCGCTCTTGTTGCTGAAGGGGAAGATCGTGACTGACACGAATTCGAACCAAAGGTGCAACAAAGGCGGGCAAAATGCCAACAAAACAATGCTGAGTTATGCCACCGTTTGTAGCCAACAATGGTTAAACAATGCTTTAGCGATTGTTAAACACATTAAACGTTTTTTGCGTGTATTATACGAAAAAAACTGTTAATACGTTCAACAATCTGTTTAACCATTGTTCTTGATATTCCTCAAATGGGTGTTATGCAGTTTTAATTTTCTTATTTTACATTTTCTTTTGTATTTTTATGATTTCTCTACAGCGCAAAAAGACGTCTGTATTATCTTCTTTTTCTGTATTTTCTTCCTTTGAAAACAGAAAACAAAGCTCTTTTAATGTCATTTCATTTCTCCTTCTGATCCGCGACTACATGCGCTCAGTTGTTGAACAATCGACCGTTTTTACTTTTGCGGAAAATGTACCTTATAAATTACGCTGTGTGTGTTTTTACCTAATAAATATGTGTAAAAAAATCTCACATATGCTGACAGGAGTCCAAGCACCAACTCTCCAGAAGTAGCGTTTAAACGAACTTGATACGAAGAAGGAGTTATATTTCTCAATCCAAGGCCGACTGGGGTAGAAACTGTGTCTCTTACTTCTTGTCTCCACGCCAGTAAAATGTCAACTAGTCTGCAGCCTGAAGCTAAATACACAGCTTCTTTCTCAAACGCCAGTGCGACGAACGGTGGAATACGAAGCAACAGGAATGCTCCCAGGTCGTACGCACGTGCATTTATAAACTCCTGTTGTTAGTGCTTTCGGACTGACGCCAAGTAAGTTTCATGATAAAAAAAACACGGTTTTGTTTATAGCAATAAATGTAACTCAGGGGTTATATTTTATTATGTCCCTGTTGCCGACCTAGAGTCAAACGCCATTTTCGGTTCAGCGAGAATTTAGGTTGCAGTTATGCATCATAAACTCGCCCGCGAGAAGCCACCAACAACTCGAACTCAATAAATACGAGGAGAGGTCACCCCGCCAAGTTACTTTATTCCACTTCTGGCCATGATTAGGCTTAAACTTGATCTCTTCTTGTCAACACCATTTTCTATTGTCATTCCTTTTTTTGCAGCTTAGCCGTTTGTGCCACACACAAAAAAAAAGATATACAGGTTTAGGTCCAAAATGTGTTCTCAGCGGTGATTGGCTTATTTGAATTATTTCTTGTGACGTCACAATGTGTTCAAAGGAAAGGGCGATTGGTCTTGAGGGAACGGCGAAAAACGGAGACTGTAAATTTCACCTTAATATGTGTGCGAATTTCTCCGGCTAGGAATTTCACCAGACTTCTGATTGGTGGGGGTATAGGATATATGTAATATTTACGCCAGGAGGGAGGGGCTTTTGGGGCTTGCCACTCACAAGAATAATCGGTTTTGTAGAGTGATGAGTCTGCTTTTCGTGTTTGTTCACGGTAATTATGAGAAATGTGGTGCACTAACAATGATTTATTTACAAGTGAAGAAAAAACATGTCTCAATAATATGTTAACAAATCATATGACAGTTTGTACCAACATATTGCTTTAAAACGAAATGCCGGTAAACTTTTAATCAAAAAGGTAAAGGAAGCTAAATACCTATGTCTATGTACTGATACACATCGTAAATTTAAGGAACACACTGATTCATTACTAAAAAAAATTAGCGTATCCTACCAAAATTATATTCCGGAATAAATTATTTTAAATTATAAAAATGAAAATAATGGTTTATTTTGCGTGGATTGAATCGCGTTTAAGGTATGGGATAGAAAACTATGGATTTGCTTCAAATTATTTGATTAATCGAGCTCAAAACATACAAAATAAGGTTGTAAAATTGTGTTCAAAACTGACACTAATAGTAAAGCTGCAGACTTATTTAAGAAACGTAGTATTCTGAAAGTGATTGATCCTAGAAATTATGTTGTTATTCTGAAAATCTATTTCTCTGTCTTTAATTCATTGAAAAAAAAAAATTGTCAATCTCGTGGAAAAAAACATTACTTAAGACCACAATATTCTGTGACAATTACGGTAAGCGAAACAGTTATTGTTTTTGCTAAGTATTTTTAATGAATTGCCCAAACAATTATACAGCATATTAAGAAAAAAGAACTTGCCGATTAAAAAGCCTTGCCGATTAAAAAAAAAAATGAACTGGCTGATTTCGAAACAATAACTTCGGTTTTCAACTT
Organism: Lithobius niger; assembly: GCA_023313725.1. Lineage (NCBI taxonomy): Eukaryota > Metazoa > Arthropoda > Chilopoda > Lithobiomorpha > Lithobiidae > Lithobius > Lithobius niger. Next base: position 5,763 of record JAHWFP010272036.1, read on the forward strand.
TACTTGTGTTAATTTTGTTTTTGTGGATTGTTGCATTTCTTTACGCGAATTTACACAAATTGCAAATAATTTGTTTGAATTAAAAGTGTTTATCAAAAGTAAAATTTTTTTTTATATAACTAGTTTGATTTTGTTTTGATTTTGCTGGTTTAATTTCTTTCTTTCTTTCTTTGTATTTTGGTTTAAAAAAATATGTTATGTAAACTGACGTAACCTAAAGGTAAATTGAAAATGAACCATAATTTTCGCTGAAGGCCATTTCCAATTTGCCTATTCACCGATGTAACCTGTATCATGCACACAATTCTGAAATTCATGTGGTACTTTTCTTGACCATAAGGGGACGTTTATGCAACGACCCGCCTTTGCCATCTCGCAGCTAGAAGCTAGAAATTATCTGAAATTCTAACATGGCGGCGGTTTTAGGTCTGCCAGCTCGCAACGAAACGAGTCAATAATTTAGTTTAGAAGCAATTGGGAAAACTGTTTCGTCATGAGGAATTCGTTAGCTTACTGTCACGAATTATAAGACTGCAAGCATTTGCTCAAACAATGTCTGATTTAGCTAATCCTGGAGGCGCCGTTACCATGGCAGAGACACCTTTGCCATCGCGATTAAATTTTAGCTGCGAGAATGCAAAGGCGAGTCGTTGCTAACCGCGCCTTAACAAATAATAATAATAAATTATTATTACTATTATTATTCACTATCTCAAGGCTGGAATTGATTTACGTCTTTTACAGGAATACTGGCACAAAACATTCTCAAAAAAAAAAAAAAAACCTAACCTAAAACACATTTCGATTCCAGCGACCTTGACAGAAATCTCACGGCGTCGCCCATTTTTTTTTTCGTACCGAGTGACAGACCAAAAACAGCAGCTACCTATAATTCCGACCCAAACTGACAAGTGAACTTCAACTTTAATTGTTGTGCGAACACGGCATTGCCTCGTTTTTGGAAAATCCATATTCCGAGACAGCTCGCTCGCCTGCCTACTCGCCAGCTCCAGCTTGAGTATGAATGTGTGGAAAACAACACAGTGATTTGTGTTGCGCATGCGTCAGCTTAAGTGTGTCGCTAGATCGTGGACTTAAGAATGTGAAGGAGAAAAAACGGGAAGATAAAAAAAACTTTAAAAACGGACCTTTATCCCTATTTCGGTAAGATACTAACTGGACTTCCCTGCAGTGCCGGAGAGGTGGCTGACAAGTTCCGCCTGATGTTGGGCTTCCCTTTCATGCGTTCCCGCATTACTCAAAAACGGCAGCGGTTGCTGGTTCAATATTTTCCATTTTGACAAACACGTGGAGGATAAAAATAATCTATTTTTGAATGGCACAAGGTTGTTAAAGACGCAAACTCACGAGGGTACCATAACGTAACCTGGTAAGAGTTAGAAAGTGCTGAAAATTGAACCGCACCATCTTTGGAAACACAACGTGCGTTTTAGTATAAAAGTGATACATAAGTCCATACCTTTGGTACATAGTTCAGGACTTATAATTAACTGAATAAAAAACGGCTTCGCCGTTTAGAAAAAAGCATTAGAGGTCGTATCCCCATACTCACAGCCGTGAAGGTACACGAATAAAAACGGATTAGAGTTCACTCGAACTCAACGAACTATAATTTGAACTCCAATACCAGGGAACAAGGATTGTTTTTCATCAATGGTTATTTAAGAAAGAAAGTCTGTTTCGTGTGAGTGGATATATGTGTATTTTGAGTGCATTTATTGTGAAACAAGCAGACTCATAGTTGAGGCAGTTTTTTGCCTGTGTTTGTGTTTGAAGGTCGTTTGAGGTGGTTATTTCTAGTTCGTTTGAGTAATTACGTGTTCATTTTGTGTATGCATTTTTAGCTTTCAATTTTGTGGCGTTTTGCTGTTTATGGCGTCTATTTTGTGTGTGTTTGTGGGTTTATGTTTTCCGAATTGGAGTTCAAATTATAGTTCGTAGCGTTCGATTGAACTCTAATCCGTTTTTATTCGTGTACCTTCACGGCTGTAACTATGGGGATACGAGCTCTAATCTTTTTTTTTTCTAAACGGCACAGCCGTTTTTTGTTCGGTTAATTTGTTAGATTTTTGTCGCTTCCTTTTTATTGTAATTGCTACGGCCTGATCTATCATTTGTACAGTATGTACACTGTCTACCTAATTTTGTTTGCGAAAAAACTGAGCATTAGACAGCGTTTAATTAATTAGGTTCATGTTCCCCCCAAGCCGGTTCGGTTCTGTTTCGTATCTCGTAGAGACTGCACACTTGCGTAAAAACTTGTCTGTCGGTTGTCCGTGTTATCTAGCTTTTCCGCATATTTAACTACACTAGTACAATTCTTTAACTCTCAAAAGGGAGAAGCCAGCTCTTCCACTCGAAGTCGGATTTAGATAAAGAAATCGGCCTCGCACAACTGAAGATCAGAAAATCCGAGTCTTTCTCGATGCTGTCAAATCATCGTCTCTGGCTCCTCTCTTTGTCACAAAACACACACGTGTACCTAACAGTCTCTCTTTGACTGGTGTAAACGATGGGATTTTTATTCCTGATTCCTTGCCCTCGGGTAAGAGTCTTGATCCGTTGTCGTCATAACATATCGTCTGAAGCGTTTATACGTCACGATTGATGCTTCGGTTCAATGTTAAGAAAATATACCAATACGGAGTGTGTGAATTCTTCAAAACAACCCCACCTCGTCTTTGGACTAAAACTTGGATCTTTGGCCTTGGTGACGATTTTCAATAAAATAAATAAAGCTTTGGTTTGTTGGTAAGCATCTCCAAATAAGAAGGGGCGAGGGGTGGGGGTGGTGGTTTCAGGCTGCTGCATAATAGCGATAAAGGGGTGGGGGAGGGGTTGCTAAATGAGCTGCTGGTCCCGACTGCTCAAACGCCTTGCTATCGCATTGGTAGCCTATACTTAATGTCTATGCTAGGCTGTTGTGTAGCCACTTATTGAATACTTTCACCTTGGGTAGCAGAAGACGATATATACTTATTCTTTTTTTCTCATCAAACGATCGTCTTTATACTTGTTGAGGCAAAACCATTCTTGTTATTCTTCTTGAATACGTGGCATTTCGTCCTTTTTGGAATTTCCAATCAGTTTCGTTCCCCTACCTCTGCTTCGTTCGGGAGGGGCTTCACGACTTTCCATCACATCGCTGAAGGAACGAACTCTTCACTGGAACATCCCTTGAACTCAATTGAGTTTAGTTCTTGCTTTCAAATCTTGTAGGACATTGTGTTCTTTCCACATCATGGCTCTTGCAACCAATCAAGAGAGGTGTACAAACAAATACGTGGATCGTTGAAAGTACTTCAGAATGAATATTTTCGTACTGGGGCATTTGCTCTGTAATAGCTCGGTAATAGCTGGGTAACATCATTGTTAACTGAATACAGTAGTTTCTAACTGGGATTAAAAAAACAAAGGGTTGAAAGGGTTTTAGCGAGCGAGCGAACATTTGAAACTAACAACTGTAACGCTTCAACGATGGGTTGTGTAGCGAGCGTTAACCACTTTTGGTCATGTGCCCGACGAGGACCTACGGCTTCAACGATGCACAACAATCAACATAAAACAGTGGTTACAGGACACTTGTTAATTGTTTCCCTCATGTAGCACTTCATCTTTTGCTGTCCAATACCTTGCTTATTGGAAAGCGCGCTTCTTATAGAGACTTAAAGACGAAATATATTCTGAGCTTACCATTCGCGTGAGACACTCTAACAGGACTGGAGAGGTGGTTTGTTGTCGAAAAGATAGGGGTTGATTTGTATTGTGGGGGACACACACAACAGTCGAAAAAGTGAAAAGTAGGTGCACGTTGTAAATTGAACGGCACCCGTCAATACTGGATAGTACTCAAGACCTTTGTTACCGAGCATAACAATGGGCACTTTCATAAGCTCATCGACCAACTCAGCGCTGAAGCCCCCACCTCCTCAAAATAGTTCCTAAACGCTCGGTGAATTTTCCGATATACCTGAGCGTGACGTCAGCGCTGTAGTATCGTATTCATCGGTTGCAGGAGACTGTTTTTCTGCTAAATCCATTAACTAAAGATTGTGGGCACGCAATAGTGCTTCGTTAGGATTATTTACTAAACGTAATTAACAACTGGTGGAAATAGTCGTTACGCAGTATCCCCACTAAGTTAAAAGAATATAACAGGTCACTCGATCGTAAATAATAAACATACTTATCGGCTGGTACTTAATGTAAACCTGCCTAGCAACGCCCTTGGCAACGCAAGGGTCATTGGTGAGCAAATGATGGTGAGCAGAAACACTTCTTTTCTGACACTGGCCTTCATTTTACTCATCGATCATTTCAGTGTGTCCGTTCATAAAAGACTTAAGCGTGACGTCAGTTTTGGTGGAAGAGGTCGGTTTTTGTGGAATCGGTTGGCGAGTTTATGAAAATGCCCAATGACGCGTTACGCCTATCATGACAGAAGTAGTCATTGTCGTTCTTCCAAAAATTTTGTCGTTTTCCATGAGCGAAATGAAAAGGTTCTATTTCCTTCAAAGCTTTACGACATAAAACTATAATTTAGAGACCTTCAGGCTGCGAAAGTGGCCACCCGTTACGATGGAATGGGGGATTCAATTCGTAAATACGTGTGGTTAAACTATCATTGGGCCATTTTTCAGCCAAAATGGTGAGGAGAGTGGCACTGGGGTGCATGTCCATTGGCTGCCTTACAAACCTGCCAGCACAGTATTAAATCAAATGCATCATTTCTGGTGAGATGGCTCTTGAGCTTGACAATCATCTCAGCCAAGATAGCTTTAGCTTGATTAAGATGCAGTTAAAAATTCATTTACTTGTTTTTAGCAAATTTTAAATCACTTTTAACCCTTTGTTGCGCATCGTCCCGTTAAAGGGACAGCAACTGAACGGCCAAAAACTAAGTCCCGACGCGCAACGCAAGCTTTGTGAGAGGTCCCCGGGGACCCCGAGCAAAGCGAGCAGCAACAGACCAGTGGCCAGCGTCCTCGTCTCCACAGCAAGTGAGCGCCGGTTCGAATCCCACGACCGACCTAAGAAACACATGGCACTCTAAAAAAATACACCAGTTTGGCATACGCAACAAAGAATTAATAAATTGAAATTAAGAAGCTATCGACCACATAGCTGGGCTGGTTAAAGCATTCAACTCATGTATTTGTACGCTGAGAGCTGAAAGGCTTCGAAGCTGAGCTTATGATACAAAATTGTTAAAAACAACTTTAAAAAAAGAGTACCGCACTTTGGTTTTTTTTGGTCATGCTTTCGTCATCATTGCTTCGCTTGAGGGTTCCGGCATTGATGTGAAGCAACCGGTTCATAACTTTTAAACACAGCGAAGGTTTCAAACCAGTTGATCAATAAAAACAAGTGATATTAATTCAAAATCGAATCCATCGAACCCTTCGTAGAGAGAAGGGTTTAAGAATCCACCCAAATAAAAACCTAAACCTTCGAATCAGTGAACCAAGAAAAAGAAAACATGTAATGCGTGGAATAAAAAAAAGGTTTACTTTGACCATTTGAACTGTGTCGCTTATATTTTTACACACGCTGTGTATACTTTTTTCATTGTGTCACTAATCAGGGTTCGCACCAAAAAACACTAACTGGGTTTAATACCAAGTACATTCACGTGTTTTTTTTAACGTGAAAAACCAAATGGGCTGTGAAAAATCACAACAGCTCTGTTGAGGGTTCAATTCCCGCGCAGGCAGTCTGACATTTTAGTACAAAAGGCAAAAGAAATAGGTTTGCATTTGCCTTTATTTGCTTGGTGCGAAGTATAGCGAGACACATTTATGCGTACCTCGAGTGGAGGCTACGTCCCTTTAATTCAGCTGCTTTGTTTTTAACGGTTGGCCAGCTTAATTGGTTTTTGCTGTGAGGTTAGTTTTCTTTGGCTGTTGTTTCTTCAAACAAAGGGCAGCCAAACGACAATTACCAGTTTCTTTCCTCACCATCACCATGCCCCGTCACAACCACGATTTCACGACCACTAGCCTAACTGCAAAGTCCCAATTCCCAACTGCAATTTGTGTTGCACGACCACATTCTTTTGAAGCAAAACGCTTACCAGAAGGATATTTAGAAGGAATAGTAAATAGACTGCACCTGCTCGTTGACGAATGAAAGACTACCGCCATACACAATAAAAAACGACAGCTTTAATTTTTGGAGGCGATACACTATATAGCGTACTTTTTCAAAAGTGTAATCTAATGTAATCTAATCTTTACATTATAAACCAAAGCAACCGCAACAACCTCCGGAAGGGGAACAATGAAAACGTGCGAGTGTGTCAATTCTTTGGCAGGAAGTTGGAACTGAGACGTTCTTTGCCCTGAAAAGAAGTTGAAATTGGCACATTGTTGCCTCGACTAACAATTTACTCTAACAATTATCATTCTAACTAAACACCGTGGTAATCTCAACGGCAAGTATTACATGACGTCATGCACACTTCTTTTTCACACATCATCGCTTAAGCCACATCGCATCGCTTAAGCCACAGCGAAAGACTGGGAGTGAGGGGAGAAGGGGGGGGGGGGGGCAAAGTGAGCTGTTACCATTAAGCGTACGATTACGCATTAACTGAACCTATAAGAGAACAAACAAACAAGCACAGGAGCCGGGTACGTGTTCAACTACGTATAGCAAAGAGGAGAAAGGGAAGGAAACCAAGAGGAGAGGGAGAGGACGGGATAAAAGGAGGAGGGGCGAAGGGAGGGAGAGGATTGGCAGAATGGGGGAGTGTTACACAAACAAAAATCGACTGTTGCAGTGAACGATCAGGCAGCACCGAGCCAATACTGGGAAACAACCACGGGTCAAACAAATCCCCGGGCGAAGTCGGGTACAATGCTAGTAATGAATATAAAAAACAACTACAACAGCAATTTAAAACCAAGCATCATAATTCATATTCACCACCAGCTAGGGGCGGGTGTGCGGTTTTAATGTTTTGGGTTCGATTCGATTTCGACCGATTTTGGGGAAGAACACCTCGATTTCGATTATTATTCGATTTCGAAATTCAATTTTTTTTCTTTTACGATTTTACACTATTTTGTTTTTTAATTTGTATCTCTATAGGACTAGCCTTTGAAAAAATTCTCAAGTTTCAGTAATTACACACCTGTAAACTAATGTTGCCCCAATACTTGCAAACTAAACTTTGAATTTCATGTTCATTTATTAAGCAAAACTACAATTTGGTATTAACACAAACTTAGAAAGCAAGTTTCCACCTTCACCGCAAACCCCTTTTGAATAGTACCATCCTTAGATTTTATTTAGTCAAATAAACTTACACTGGAGTCTAAAACGAAATCTTACTGTTGTAATTTTAGGGCAATGGTGCCGTACACAATTGCCACATAAAACGAAGTCATTACAAATTTTTGATTTAAATTTATTTATTGAAAAAATTTTACAAAACCGAAAATAATTCATCTTGTTACTCCATGGGGACCTCGTTACGCGATGGGAATCTCGTTAATCGTTGAGAATTTCGTAACTCCACGATAATCGAATATTTCGATTTTGATTTGGACGGATTCGATTCGATTTCGACATCGTAATCTACATCATTAAGGACGTATGATGTGCGTGCGTGTTTGTATCTCTACTCCTCTGGAACCCAAACACCTACAAAGATGTGAGTATAGGACCAAACGAAAGATAATTAAATTGCGCACAGTATAGGCCTATTTTCATCGCTGTAACTTGATATTATCACCCTCAAATGTACGAAAAACCCTTAAAAAATAACGTCAAAGTTTTTTTTTTAAACCCTCATGACGTGTGTTCATGACGTCATAGTTTGTTCATGAAAACCACCTCGAGCGAAGAGAATTGAATTGAATTTTAATGAGCCAACACGGCCTGTACATCCATACGCTCAAAATATCTTACCCTAACTTACCCTAACACACCCTAACACACCAGTCACACCATAAAACATAGCAACACATGGCAACTCAATCAACTCGATCTGCCCGGACGACACCTCGAGCCCAGAAGCTCAATTTAGACCATCAAATGAAGCGAAGAGAGTGAATCTACATAATAATTCCCGATCCCGGCTGAGCTGAAAGAAAAAAGTAAAACCTTCGGACAACACTTTACTCGCTTTTCATTGTTTTCGTGCACGTGTACTGTTTTATTTTTTTTATTTTATTTTATTATACTTAAAAAAAATGTAATGTTGTAATGTTTTTGCTACGGTGCCTAACAATTCCTGGTGCATGTGCTAAGAATTGAAAACCATCGTCCAAACAGTTGGTTGTTGATGGGTAAAATGAAAGAATCCGTTTTTCAGTTAAATGCGTATAGTATTAAATCAAACTAAGCTACGTTGTTAATCGAAATTGGCAGCTGGAAACGATGCAATGGCTTATTTAATTCGCAGATGAAGGCATTCAGAGCTGAGCTGAATTGTTTCAAAGTGGACAACAACAATCACTGCTGAGCACAAGGCTGATCATTGCTATCTTACAAAGTTGTCGTCTACAATCAAAGCTCTGTGAGTGAAAACAAAACAATAATGAGCCAACGCCGCCATAGGCCGCCGATTTACTACTTTCCTCTCATCCCAGAAATGAAAAATGCCAAAGCAGCTGTGCTAAAGGCTTCAACTTTTGTTCTACGAAAGCTTATTTATTTACTTCCCACAGAAAAATTGTTTCATGCAAAGATGATTCAGCATTCACCTTCTTTATACGGTAAATCCTGTGATTTCAGCCACTTAATGCGCAGATTCAGTGATTGAGGCCAACAAAAATCACCGTTTGTAAACAAGTGTCCAAGATTGCCAGGATGGGGGGGGGGGGGGTGGAATCGTCCGTAGGAGGCAGCCATGCTGGAGGAAGTGACTGCCCAGCACCTCCATCTGCGTGAAAACTCACTAATTAAGCCTTTCATATATAAAATGGCCGACGCGATGTAAGCGAAGGGATGCTCGCTCCGAAAACCGCCGCTCTGTGAACATGTTTACCAAGCCATCCAACAAAAACGGCATCGGATATACATTCGTAAGTGTACAGGGATCTAAGACAGAAAGTTTGAACGTATTAGAATAAGTAGAACTGTCAAAATTTTACATCGCAAAATTGCGAATTTGATTGCTGAAAAATTCGCAACTACGGAAGCTTCCCTATGCCATACACAAATTGTCACATTTGACAAGCAACCAAAACTCAAAACTACGGAAGTGCAAAAAAAAAAAAATGAACTGTGCAAAATGTAACGCAACAATAACGAACAATGAATCCACAACGTGTTGGGCTGGTTGTCAGCAAAATTTTCATTATGAATGCTCCCTAGCAAAAGATAGATGGATAAAAAAATCGGCTGCAGTTAAAAGAAAATGGAAGTGTGACTCCTGCTGCCATCAGAAAGGAAAAACCACCATCGACGATGAAAAAAATACAGAAAATGAAGAAGAATCAGACGTCCAGATTACAGATAATCAACATGATAAAGAGCCTAGTGGTGAAAACATAAACTTGGTGGAAGAAATATTAGGAATAAGAAAACTTCTGTACGACATAAATGACAAGGTTGGTGAACTTCCCGAAATCAAAAAGGATTTAAATGAATTAATCAAATCATTAAATTTTGCACATGGACGAATAGATGATCTGGAAAAAGAAAGTAAACAACAGAAGAAGGAATTAAAGGAAATGCAAGTGAAAATCGACGAATTAGAAAAAATACTTACTGAACCGGAAAAAACGACGGCATCGCAAGTTTGGGAAAAAGTTCCAGTTATTAAAAAAATTAAAGATACTATGGAGAATATTGTTACAAACCAAAATGAAAAAGATCAATATGATCGAAACCGGAACTTGGAACTAGTTGGAGTTGACACATGTCCACAAGAAGACCTTAAAGACACAATACAACGAATTGCTGAAAGGCTTGGACTACAGGACTACAACGAATCTCAACTAGATAAAGGACATCGTTTACCATCCAGGAATCCAAATGTACCACCAGCAATTGTGCTACAGTTTAAGCATCGTCAAGATCGAGACTCATGGCTTAAAAAAAAGAAAGTAATAACTACTAATGACGACTGCTTTGGGAACGGAAACGACAAAAGATTTTACATCAATGAACAAATGTCACCACACAACCGACAATTATTTTGGAAAACCAAAGAATTCGCCCGCAACAATGGAATCAAATTTGTGTGGTTCAAAGATGGCAAAATAAGAATGCGAAAAAGTGAAAGTGAAAAAAAAATAGTTGTGATTAAAACGGAAAGAGATCTGCAAAATACAGAGGAAACTGAAAATAAGGTGGAAAATAATGTAAGTAACACGGAACCACTAACACATTCATAAATAGTGTATTTAAAGACTTTGAAGATGCAGAAAGCTTTTTCAGCAAAGCAGATCTCAGTACCATCAACATCCTTCACACTAATTTAAGAAGTGTAAGAAAAAACTGGGAGCAATTTGAAATCGAAATAATCGAAACAAAAATTTTATGGGATATAATTTGCATAACTGAAATAGGAATTAAAGATACGGAAACAAATCTATATAAACTTGATGGATACAGTAGTATATGGCTTACACGAGAGCATACAGCAAGAGGTGGAGGCTTATTACTTCTCATTAAAAATAATAAGCAAAATGTGAAATTAAATGAAAAAATGATAAAAATAGACATAAACGATGTCATGCAAATTGAAATGAGCATTGATGACTTACAGTTTACCATATTTATTATATATCGGCAGCCTAGCTCATCCAAACAGAAATTTATTAAAGCTCTTAATAAATTGCTAAAAAATCAGGAAATGAATGAAAACATAATATTAATTGGAGACATAAACATTGACATACTTGAAGAAAACCAAACAATTAACGAAGACATAAATGTGGAAAATTATCTTAATAAACTAGCTGCAAATGGTTTCTCATCAATGATTGAATCTCCGACTAGAGTAGAAATTTATATGAATAAAATCACTTCGTCATGCATTGACCATATTTTTGTAAAAATGAATAACTGTGAATGCTCAAGTGCATGCATTGAAAAAAAAATAGCCGACCATTATTTCATAGCATTAAAGGTTGAGTTAATCAAAAGTATTTTTCAAGGAAAAGATAATGAAATTAGAGTTCATCTTGATGATGCATCCATAATTAAAAAATTAAATAAGGTGAACTGGGATATCCTAAATGAGCATGAAAACAATCCTGATGACATGTATAATAACATAAAAAATACAATAACTGATATCTATAAAACCAGTCAGGTACCGGAGAAAGTAAAGAAAGCAAAGAAAGCGTGGATAACTGACAACATGATACAATTAATTAACGTAAAAAATAAACTGTGGAAAAAAATAAAAACTAAAGCCAATCCAAACGAACAATTATGTGCTGAATATAAAAAAATTAAAACACGAATACAACGGGAGTTAAGGGAAAGTAAACAAAACCACTTTTCAAAAATAATAAACTCTGTAACAATTAACAGCAAAATAAAATGGAATCACATAAATGACATTGTAGGCCGCAAACGTAAAGCCAATATCGACAAATTAATACAAGAATCTTTTCAAAATGAACCTGTGCACAAACTATGTAATAGAGTAAATTTAAATTTTGCAAATGTTGTACCAAAATTGAGAAAAAAATTTCTTGCAAGGAAGAACAAATTTATGAATAATGCAAATAAAATTAAAAAAATTAAAAGAAACTCTTCAACAATTGCAATCCTAAACTGTACTGCATATGACATAAAAAACCTAGTTGGAGAGATAAAAAATAAAGAATCAGTGGGAATTGATGGGGTTTATATGAAGCACCTAATTGGCTCAATTGACAACTCTTCAATATGTCTAACCAAATTAATAAATTCCATAATTAACACTGAAATTTGGCCTGAAGAATTGAAAGTGCAAGTTGTGAGACCAATTCATAAGAAAGATAGCAAAATTAATTTAAATAACTATAGACCGATATCACTTCTGTCCAACATAAATAAAATAATAGAAAAATTTTTCTTTAAACAAATTATGTGTTTTGTGGGAAAATATAATATTATTAACAAGAGACAATTTGGTTTTCAAAATAATAAAGGAACCATTGATGCCCTAAGACTTATTAATAACAAAATAACACAGAATCTAGATAATGGTTACTTTACTAAAGTGGTCCTAGTGGACTTACAAAAAGCATTTGATACAGTTGATCATACTGCTCTTATAAATAAATGTGAATTGTATGGCCTAAGAGGAAAATGCAGCAAAATTATTTCAAGTTACCTGAATAATCGAAAAGCAAAAACAAGAATTGGAAACTGCACTAGTGATTCTGAGGAAATTAAATACGGAGTGCCCCAGGGTTCTGTACTGGGTCCACTTTTGTTTATAATATATATTAATGACGTCGTTGCTCAAGTTAGAAAATGTGAGATAATTCTATTTGCTGATGATATCATTCTAATCTCGTCAGGTAAAAATTTAGCTACAATGGAAAAAAATCTCCAAGAAGACTTTAATAATATAAACGATTGGTTCCTAGAAAATGATGTTTTTATAAATGATTTGAAAACAGCTGTTATGGATATCACATCGTCTCACAATAAATATGAAGTGACAGATTTGCTGATTCACACTGAACATTGTAGCGCTTCAGAAAAATGCTCTGAAACATGCATTAAAGTAGAAAAAGTGTCAACGGCTAAATACTTAGGTATATGTATTGATAATTTGTGGAAGTTCAACCATCATATAGATAACCTAATAAAAAAATTACGACAATTATTACCAATTTGTTATAAATTAAGACCAATTCTTAGCAGAAAAAACAAACACATATTGTTTGACGCATTAGTAACAAGTAATATTAGATATGGGATAGAATTCTATGGTTTAACATCATCATATCTCCTAGATAAAATCCAGAGAACACAAAACAAACTAGTTAAAGCTCTGTTTAAACCAGTGAATTATAAAAAAAAACCAAAGACTTATTTCAAGAACATGAAATACTAAATGTTCAAAATCTTAGGAATTACATAATAATCTTAAATAACTATTTTAAATCTGAACACAAGGTAAAAGATGTAAAAAAAACAACATATCTAAGAAGTAAAAGTCTGCGATTTGAAATACCAATAGTAAAAAATTGTTATGGAATGAGGAATATGCGATATTACATTCCTTGAACCTTTAATCAGCTACCTAATAATCTCATGTCTCTCACAGGTTTTAAACAAATTAAGAAAGAAGTAAAAAACTGGTTATTAACAAAATAATAAATAAATAAAAAAATAAAAAAAGTATGTATAAAAAACTGACTATTAAAATTATAACATAGGTATTGGAAAAATAGTGCTTCAGATATTGCGTATGTTGATATAATGCTTTTTACTTTTGCTAACGGATAAATGTATAGCCTATGTATAATCATATTCACATGTAATACAATGTATGTAAATATTATGCAACCCACACAAATCCTTCGGATTTCGGGATGCAATGTTGATAAATAAACTGT
>JAHWFP010272038.1:4856-20968 GCA_023313725.1 Lithobius niger
CGATCCCAGGGACGCGGACGTTCCCTGGGTAGAACATCAACCAGACGTTCTAGCCGACAACGATCCTCTTCCCGTCCTCGCAACAGAGTACGAGGCACTTATTGACATTCCGTCTCACCCACAAGAAGTAGGGGGACGACTTTGATTCTATGCCACAGCTTGGCAAGAGGTGACCTCAGACCCTGTGTTCCTATCGATCATTTCTCACGACTTCAAACCGAAGTTCTTGACAAAAACCCCCGGTGCAAGACCCACCTTGGGAGCGAGAAGCTCCAACTCCTATTCCGCTACGGACGGAAATAACGTCCCTTCTTCACAAACTTGCCATTCGCATAGTGCTGCCTCCATTCACTCCAGGATTCTACAGCACCATCTTTTTAATGCAACAAGAAATCGGGCAGATTGCGGCCTGATTTTCAACCTAAAACCATTGAAGCAATACATCCTCAATCCACATTTTCAAATGGAAACAGTCTCCTCGTCCGAGATTCGTTGCAACCCAATGACTGGACAGTGTCTCTGGATCTAGCGGACGCTTACCTTCACATCCCGCTTCATGCGTCTGTCCGCCACCTCTTCCGTTTTCTACTAGACGGAACAGTGTTTGAGTTTCTCTGCTTCCCCTTTGGTTTTAGCGCTGCTCCACGAATTTTCACCATGGTCCTACGTCCCATCCTCGCCTATCCACATCAACAAGACCCGCATCCGTGCCTTTCTCGACGACTGCCTTCTCCCACATCCCAACCCCACTGCGTTCTCCAGCACCCTAAAAGACGTCGTGTCTGTTTTTCATCACTTGGGACTTGAAATAAATTTCTCGAAATCCTGACTCCAACCCGCTCAATCCTTCTTGTTCCTGGGAGTTCTTTTTGATCTCAAAGAGGCTACAGGCATGCCATCCCTCCAACGCATAGAGGATCATCTATACTCCGCTCGTGCCTTTGCCCGCCTTCCCGTACACACATTCCGGGACCTTGCATCCATCATCGGGAACATCGACTCCTTTGCGGACCTAGTTCCCTACGGCAGGTGGATGGCTCGCCCTTTCCACCACTACCGTTCCGATTTATGGGGAGATCCTCACATTGCATTCCGGAAGTACATCTCTTCACAGACGCATCCCTAACAGGTTGGGGAGCTCACATCGACAATCTTAAGTGTCAGGCACTTGGCCGAAACGGGAGATTTTTCACATCAATCACTTGGAACTTCTTGCAGTCCTTCTGGGCCTCTGCCACTTCCAGGACCACGTTGCAGGACGGACGGTTCAGGTCCACACAGACAACACAACAGCGTCCACACGTCGCATATCTACGGAAGGGGGGTGGGACCCGTCCTTGTCCCTCCATCATGTCACTTCCCAGATCTTTCAACTTTGCATTCAACTACATGTCTGTCTCCTACCTCTGCACATCCTGGGATCAGTGAATGTTATCGCGGACTCCCTCTCCCAGCGGATGCCGCCAACCAGCCATCCTATTCCATCTCTGGCACCACCCAATAGTCGACCTCTTCGCCACGAGGTACAATGCCAGGCTTCCCCTGTTTGTCAACCCATTTTCGGATCCTCACGCTTGGGCAGTGGACGTATTAACACTGGGGTCACCTCTACGCATACGCGTTCCCTCCTCCTCGCCTCCTGCCACTCGTGCTCCGCAAAATCGCCAGCTTACAAGGACGGTTTCTTCTTATCGCACCGAACTGGCCAGTGGCAGCTTGGTTTCTGCTTCTACTCAGCCTCCTCATCGACTCTACGCACTGCCTAACGAATCTTCCAGACCTCCTGTCCCAACCCAGAGGATCGATCCTCCATCCGAACCACCGAACACTTCGACTTCACGAGTGGCTACTATCGTCCAGCTCCTCCGAGCATCTGACATTCTTGAAGACGAGGCCACTCGTATTGCATCACGAGCCGTCCTCTACCAACAAGATTTATGACAGTCACTGGAAAAGATGGCTTCATTGGTGTATCTCGGAACAGATTGATCCAATTCGTCCCCCTCTGCACGACCTCCTCCAGTTCCTCACTACTTTATTTAAAAGCGGATTGAGAGGCTCCACCATCCTTGTTTACCATTCAGCACTCAATGCTGTCTTCAAAGCAGCTAGTAATACGGACCTCCTTACCGACTACAGAATCTCGTCCTTAATTCATTCTTTCCGTCTAGCCCGACCACGAATAACCAGACAGTTTCCGGATTGGGACTTATCCATCGTCATCATGGCTCCACCCTACGAACCAATGCACTCGGCTAAACTCAGCCGTCTTTCAAGAAAAACAGTGTTTCTCGTATCCTTTGCTGCCTGCCTTCGTTGCAGTGAATTACAGGCCTTATCTGCTACGGAAAAAGACTGCTTCTTTCTACCTGACTATACTGGGGTAACCTTGACTCCACGGGCATCGTTCCGTGCTAAGACTCAGAAACCTGACGAAAGAACGCTTCCCTTTATCATCCCATCCTTGTCCTCCATCTTAGGGGATGAAGACGAACGGTCCCTTCGCCCAGTTCGGGCAATCCGTTCTACCTTCAAGCATCCAAACCCATCCGCTGAGGACGATCACAACTTTTTCTACACTTTACTAATAAAGTCGCCACCACTTCCCACTCGCATGATTGCCACTTGGCTGAAGAGCGTCATCGTCCAAGCCTACGAAGCACTTGATATAAATTGTGTTTCTGAAGGCATCAGAGTGACGGCCCACAAACTTCGTGCAATCTCCACGTCCTGGGCCCACTACAGCAACATCCCTGTCACCGAAATAATGGAAGCTGCCTCCTTAAGATATCCTGCAGTCTTCACGTCCCACTATCTCCGGGGCATGTCCCATTAAGCAGAGGGACTTTACCGTATCGGACCGTTTGTTGCCGCCCGACGTATACTTTAAACCACCCTTTTACACACTGAATTTTCTCTGAGGGGAACCGGTTGTTACCTGAGGGTACTTGAGTCAAATGGCGCCCGCCGCCTTGACAAAGTCTATGGGATTGCTTTAAAAAAGGTAATGTATATTTCAAGGCAACTAGAAACTCCAAAATACCGCTGTTACGGCAAGCCTCGGTTCATGGTTCCGTCACGCCTCTATCGCCCGGCAAGCCGACTGTCTGCGCTTGACGCCGTGGCCAACACCTCTGCAACTTCACCGATCCAAGGCGGACAACAAACTCATGCCTCACGCGACCGGATCCCCCCCCCCCAAAAAAAGATGATGGGGGAACCAAGAAACCCTCATCATCCTCCTCGGTTCCCGTCCCACGATCCTCATCGCCCTTTCCATCACGAACCCAGGGACGTGGCAAAGCACGATTCCTGGGACGTTCACCTGGTAATCGACGCCAACGTCTATCACCCTCCCGATTCCATTCCCGAAATCGCAACACATATTGACATTACCTCTCCCCCACAGGCTGTGGGAGGACGCCTTCGTTACTATGCCAAAGCTTGTCATTCAGTGACACCGGATCCCGTTATCCTGTCTATTATCCTAAATGGATTCAAGCCGAAACTTTCACCTCGCTCCCCGCTACAAAGCCCACCATGGGATTCAGACACACCGGCAACAGCTGCATTACGCGCAGAGATTCATCTTTTGCTTCAGAAGTCTGCGAATTGCCTTGTACCACCACCCATCAGTCCGGGATTCTATAGCAACCTTTTTCTTTGCCCAAAGAAATCTGTCAGTTTTCGACTGATTTTCAACCGTCGACCACTCAACCAATTCATAACAAACCCTCATTTTCAAATGGAAACAGTTTCAACAATACGGGACTCTCTGATCCCCAACGACTGGACGGTCTCTTTAGACCTAGCCGACGCTTACCTTCACATCCCCCTTCATGCCTCTGTCCACCACCTATTTTGGTTTCTTCGCGACGGTGCCATTTACGAGTGCCTCTGCCTTCCGTTCGGCTTAAACGCTGCCCCTCGCATCTTTACCATGGTGCTTCGACCCGTCCTTGCATACTTACATCAACAAGGGATTCGCATCCATGCTTTCCTCGACGATTGCGTATTACCTCACCCAGATCCCACGATCCTATCCTTCAATGTTCACATTGTCGTGTGTCTTTTTCATCACTTAGGACTAGTTGTCAACCTCATAAAAAAATCAAGACTTGTGCCAGCCCAGTCCTTCGTCTTCCTAGGAGTATTCTTCGATCTTGACCAAGCAACAGTCGTGCCATCCCCAGAAAGGATAGAAACTCACCTTGCTTCGATCATAGGCACCATCGATTCATTCGCGGACTTAGTCCCATACGGCAGATTGATGGCACGACCACTTCATCATTACCAACTTCCCCAATGGGGCAATCCACAACAGGCCATGCTCCCACCACCCCGTCGGATCGATCCTTCGTTCCCGTTTACCACAATCAACTGGTGGATGGACGTCACGAACCTCACTGCTTCGGTTCCCCTCCACGAACCGATTCCCCAAATCCACCTTTTCACAGATGCATCCCTGACGGGATGAGGTGCCCACATCAACAGCCTAACAGCATCCGGCATTTGGGGAAACGAGTCGACCGACCATATCAATCTTACAACTACGCGCGGTTCTCCACAGTCTACTGCACTTTCCGACACTATGTCTCAAGTCGTATTGTCCAAGTGCACATCGACAACACCACTGCTGTTGCTTACCTGCGGAAGGGAGGTGGAACACGATCCGAAATTTTTCATTCTGCATTCAACAAGATTTGCCTGCTTCCACTCCACATCCCTGGCAATCTGAACGTGATTGCCGATTCCCTGTCCCGCTCAACACCACCGTGCCGCTCCACCCGACAATCTGCAGGGGAACCTCTTCAGTCTTTGGGGGACTGCCCATGTTAAATCTCTTCGCGACCCATCTCGATGCCAGACTTCCCCAGTTTGTCAGTCCCCTTCCCGATCCCCGGGCATGGGCGGTGGACGCTCTCACACTCGATTGGAATCGCCTATTCGCTTATGCCTTTCTGCCTCCATGACTATTACCCCTTGTCCTACGCAAAATCGCTAACTATGTCGGCCGGTTCCTGTTCATAGCCCCGGACTGGCCAGTTGCAGCTTGGTTCCCGCTACTACTAGACCTCCTCATCGATATTTCCCGGTCATTACCCCTCATACCGAACCAACTTTCTCAGGCCATGGGATCGATCCCACACCCGAACCCTCAAGCTCTTCGTCTTGACGGGTGGCTACTATCATCAAACTCCTTCAAGCGTCAGGAATTTTTGAAGATGAGGCCGTCCGCATTGCCTCTCGTGCCATCCGCACCTCTACCAACAAAATTTACGACAGTCACTTGCGATGCTGGCTTCGTTGGTATATCACAGAGCAAGTTAATCCTGTCGATTCCCCTATGTCACAATTACTCCGGTTCTTAACCTCATTATTCATGAGTGGCTTACGAGGCTCTACAATCTGATCTGTCCTGAATGCTGTCTTTCGGGCCGCGGGAAGGCATAATCTTACCGATTACCGAATCTCCTCTTTAATCCCTTCTTTCCAAATGGACAAGCTACGATTGCGTCGGCAGTTCCCCGATTGGGACCTGTCCATTGTTTTATCTGCCTTGCTATCTCCTCCCTGTGAACCCATGGGATCCTCTCAACTTAGTCACCTCACCAGGAAAACAGTGTTTCTTGTAGCCCTTGCAGCCTGTCTTCGCTGCGGAGAACTTTATCAGCCACGGCCTCCGCATGCATCGTTAACTGACTCCACATGCATCGTTCCATGCAAAGACGCAGAAACCTACCGAACAGACAAAGCCATTCATCATACCTTCTCTTTCTAACATATTGGGTGACGACCAGGAAAGAGCCTTATGTCCAGTACGAGCTATCCGCTTCTACCTCAAGGCTTCCAAGCCATTTCGGAAGGACCGAACTCAACTCTTCATTTCCTTCAACAATAGATCTGGTTTAACTTCCACCCGTAATCCCGTATGATTGCCACCTGGCTCAAAACTGTCATTGTTCAAGCTTACGATGCTCTTGAAGGAAGGAAGGAATCGGAGTAACAGCGCATGAACTTCACGCTATGTCTACTTCCTGGGCTCACCACAGTAATATCCCGATTACTGACATCATGCAAGTTGCATCCTGGCCAAGTCCCACCGGTTTCACATCTCACTACCTTCGGAATATGTCCCATCAAGCTGATGGCCTGTACCGCATTGGCTCCTTTGTTGCGGCTCAACGTGTACTTTTAACCCCCTTTGCACACTTGTTTTCTGTGTGGGGAACCGCTTGCTACCTAAGGGAACTCTGTGAGACGATGTTGGCGGTTAGGAATTCGTAGCAGACGGTGTAGGTGTAAGGAGGCCGATACTTTGTCAAAAGTGCCTGAGGAAGACATTGTAATCGTTGTGAAGTTTAGCGGTAGTTCTCCGTAATTCTCGGAATTGTGACTCTAATTTGATGAACTTTCACAGTAATATGACGAGCGTTGTTTTCACTTTAAAAAAAGGTATATTTTTATTTTCACGGCTTCTAGAAACATCAAAATACCAGTATTACCTGGTAGATTTTACCTTGCTTCCCCCCTCCTTGTCGCCATCAGGGCACAATAGAGGTCCGAAAAGGTGAGCATAATGCTCCGCTTGGGTTTATATATGAGGAGGCTGCGCAGTAAGCTGCGCAGTATGTAGCGACGCGGAAGGACGTCTTCGGTTTAATTTCCGAGCTATTTTTTTTCAATTCGCATGCGAGAAAGGCCATGGCCGCAACATGGATGCCATGAACAAGTTGCATGCCTCACGAAAATAAATTGTACTAAAAAAACTATGCGGTCTTGGCGTATAAAAATTCGCACACGTAATAATTAGATTGTAAATTATTGAACAGAAATATAATTGGGACCATCGTCCTACGTTTTCTTTATTTAAAAATATCCTAAAGTTCGACATGTAAACAGCACTAACGAAAGTTTCAACTTACAGTACTCAGCCTGATAACATCCACTCGATATCCTTCCGTCACAACGCCTGTTATTACTTCCGAAATCATTATTTTATGTTTTATTACCGTAAAAATAGTTTAAAGTTGCTTTATTTCCCCAATATTTACGATCGCTGAAAGCTCACTACCATTTCGTCCTGAGCGAACGCGCTCCTGCTGGCGCCAATAAATACGACCTTGACTCGCTTCGCGTGACGTCACTAATGAACGGCCAACGGGTCACGTGCCGCGAACGAACCAATCAGCGCACGCGATAGCACGCGACCGGGAAGAATTTGAACAAGGGCCGTTAAAACAGCACTTTTCATTCGAGGAATACAGGCAGTGACGTTGGAGTTAATGACATCATTTTTCGCGGACTAGAAAATTGGGAATCCCCTCTCTCGAACGTGCTCAAGATGGCGGGTGCACGTTGCGTAGTTCCGGAGATATGATCGTTTGAATTTTCACGTCGATTTTGGCGACGATGCCAACAATAACATCGACTTACGGTAATAAAAAGATGATTTGAATTAAATAAACCGAAATAAACCTGAAATATAGGCTCCAAAATACCTACTTCAATCGGAGTTATCCTCCGATGTACGCAATATGATTTTTTTTTTAAACAGGGCGTAGAACTGAGCGAACGATGTATCGTTCTTCGGACGTTTTCGGCGTCATTTTTGAGCAACAATGTATAATAGCTTGGACTCAAAAGGGTTAAACAGCATTTGGAGAAGAGAAATGCTTTAAAAAAGGTAATGTATCTTTTCAGTAGGTAATAAAAACCAAAATCAACCCAGTAATACTGGTATTTTGATGTTTTTAGTAAGAGTCCCGTGTCCTGCATATCGCGATGATCGACCTGTCAATTTAAAAATTAAAATCTAAATTTTTGAATAAAGTCCAAAGATTCAAGTTAAAGTTTAAACTAGCCTACTAAGTCCATAGTTTTGCTACTACTACCTCTCTGCCTGGGAAGGCAGTGAAGAAGCATCCCGATTCCCTGAACCGGCGTAGTAACTGGTGGTGATCATCAGCTGAGCTTGGCTACGGTATGCGCGTGGGTTTTTGTTTACATAGCAGCTGGTCGTGCGCTGCTTACGTAGGCGCGCGGACCCCAGGGAATGCGATTTTAGTGTTGCGATGTATAGTGAAGCGTGCGACCGATGGTCTGCTGGAGGTTGGACTTGTTGCTAAGCAACGTGATTTTGAAGCCTAACGGATTTTTCGTGGTTTGAATTGATCGCTATTTACAAAGGCGGTTAACAGAAAGAGATGTCACTATTATTGCCTTGGGATTGTTGTAGAATGCATCATTAAAAAAAATAAAAATAAATGTACAAGAATTACGTCGCTTGCCGGGAGGTAGATCACGTGTTGCAAAACTGAGAGTTAAATGCCGATTTTATTTTTATGCAAGAGTTTCTACTTGCCGGTCAGAAAATATCCACTACCCGTAAATTTGTTTGCATTCAATTCCTGGATGCTCCTTACCCTGGAGGAATCAAAACTCTTGTGTTGCACCCAGCTCAGACACCTATCTGCACATGCGCGGGCCCTCCGTAAATGGTGTTTCATTCGCCGATTGTCGTTCGTCGTTCTCCAAGCTCATCGCATCGTTCACTGTTTTTTTCATGCTACTCGGCAACACACTTCCGTCACCCATCACTCGTTTCTTCGAGTCCTTGCCGGTCACAGCCGTTCGTCGCTGCACGCATCTCACAACCACTGCTGTGCCGTTCCAGCCGTTCATCATTGGCAAGCCCATTCTACTAGCCCCTTTCACCATTCACAGGTTCGACCCCCACACCTATAACAAGCCCATTCGCTACCTCTGCCCACTCGTCGTTCGCAAATCATTCGTCACTCGAATCGTTCGTCGTTCGCAAGCTCAGTCACTGCCATGTTGTTTCAAAAAAACATCTTCGCCGACCCAAGTGGGTAAGAAACCACCCATCCGCCGTTCGTTTCCTCGACGTCTGCGCCGCTGCCCATTCATCGTTTACAAGTTACGCCGATGACAAGACCTTTCACTTTTCGCAAGTTATCGTTGCCCATGCCGTTCGTCGCTCACACCGGCTTGCCATTCACAGGCTCGCTTCCCTCCCGCATAATTGTCCTTATCCCTTATGTCGTTCGTCGTTCGCTGACGCTCTCGCCACTTCACGCCCACGCCGATGACAAGTCCGTTTGCTACTTCAGCCCAATCACCGTTCACAAGTCATTCGTCGCTCGAATCGTTCGTTGTTCGCAAGATTAGTCGCCACCTACTCGTGCCAGTTCTTCTCGTCCAAGTCGTTCGTCATTCACTGTAACCACTCTCCACTCACGTCCTGAAACTCGAGGTCTACCGTCTGTTTTAACCCATGTGAGTCAGCTTCATCCGCTCTCTGAAGATTCTGTCCGGCCGCCTACCATGTTACAAGCCCACTCGCCATCTGTAAGCCCATTTGCAACAACTTGCCATTCACAAACCCATTCGCAGCCCATTGCCATTGGCCATTCGCAGCTCCATTCACCACACGAGACCCACTCTTCATTTGCAAGTTAATTCTCCATTTGCAACCTCATTCGCTCTTCGTAAGCCCATTCACCATTCGCAATCCATTCGCCGTTCGCTAGCCCCATTGCGTTCTCAACCCTACTCTACCATTTTGTGATGAATCAAATCCGCGGGGGATTTCTCTTCCTGCCGCTCATCATCGCACAACTCGTACACCTTAAGCAACATTCAATGAAGTTTCAGGCCCTGTAAAGAAGGCCCGAGTTCTTCACCCGATTTGAGAGGATACCTCAACTCAAACTAACAACAACCTGAGGGAAAACTTCGTTTACGGCAACGAACAATTTTTTTTTCTCGGCGCCTCGGCCGTGAAAAACCCCTACTTCAACCACCTGTAACTTCCAAAAAAATGGTCCGATCAGTCTTGTCTAAAAACCTCTTAATAGCCACGAACTTTCTCTTTATTCCCCTGGAAACAGAACATCAAAATTCCATCTAGAAGTCATTCTACAGCATTTTGAAAAACACACGAAACTGAAGCTGTAATTACCGTAGCGCACGAGATGCCATTTTTCGCCACTTGTAAAAATTGTATTTACCTCTTATTTTTCACTTAGGCATAAAGCCAAAGACATTAGCTTAGTGTTTGATAGGAGGGGGCTTCCTCTGCGAAGGTACTTACCTCATTTTGACGATCTTGAATACTTTTGAATAATTTCCAACTGCCAAAAACCAATTATCTGCGGCTGCAAATAATGATTGAAACTATTTAAATGCGTTTTAGCATCTTGCTGGTAATTTAAACTTTGCATTTTATAAAATATTTAACGTAATCTTTTGCCATCACCACTACCGGAGCTTAGGCAACATCTTAACTCACGAATTTTCCCGGACACGTCTTTTCTGTTATTACTTAGTTGTTCCTAGCAAACCGACCTGGCTATCGCTTTCCCAAAGTAAAACCTGGCTTCCCAATGTTAATAACCTAATTTATTGAGATCTTTCCTTCAATAGTCGCGATGCATAACATCGTGGTTCAATAAGAAAACAATCAATAATAATTAAAGGCCTTTTTCACGTTCCAAACAATGAGTATAACTCTACTGGCCTCTCTCTTTCACGCAGTCCATAATCGTTCCTTCAAACGGCGCCAAGCAAAAAGCCTTTGCGCTGCCGACTTTTGTATTGTTCTCCAACCCCTCCATCAACCAGACCCTTGTAGCTCTCCTGCCCGTCCGCGCGAACTTCCGGTCCGTAGCATAAAAAGCCCCCGCTCCCCTCACTTGTTCGCACACGCTCAGCAGATCTCAAAGCCAGAGGTAACAACGCCAGTCGGTATAGGAGATGTCCCGTCAGAATGTTCCCATGCCTGGCAAAGGTAGTGGATTGTAAGTAGACTAGTATTAACTTAGAAAATTTAACTTTTGGAAACCCCATTCGAAATTTATAGTTCTAAGCTTAATGACTAACCTTAGCTTTGAAAGTTTATGGAGGTGACGCCACTATCAGCATTCATGGCCCCCCACCCCCATAACATCAGGGTTCACGGTCCCTTTCTAAAAACCAGCTTTTTTTTCCCGTGTTTTTAGTATGAACTTACTCAAACACTAAATCGATCACTTAAACCAATTAGGTTTGCAGAAGCAGTGACTTCGATGGCTAGTTGCCCAAACTCATGTAAGCGTTTTTGTTGATTGGCAGAGTTTTTGCAACTTAAAAATGACAAAATCTAAATGGCAGATTTGATTCTAAGTCGCACTTAGAAAACATAGTCTGGTAGTATTTCGTGTAATTCCCGCGGTTTACGCTTAATAACAGGTTCTTGCGAGTTCCTGGCCTGGTTCTTGCGAGAACTTTTTTTTGTCAAAATTGTGGTTCTTTGCACTTAACATGAAAAGGTTGAAACTGAATTTAATGTAAATTCTTGTCAGATTAAATGTAAATCTCGTGTTGCTTTAATTTAAAAGCTTTCTTGTTGATGCTAGTTGAAATGTAAATACTTGCTTTTTATATTTGGCTGTCATTTAATAAACCAAGAGTTTGTGAAACGTCAGTTGTTTACTAGTACGATTAATTGCTAGACTTAATTAAGAAAACCACTTATTACTTAAAGTCAGGACTGCAATTAACCACCCACCTGGTGGCAGCGAATACCCCCCTTTAAAGTTGTCTAGTTAGCCTACAGTTAGGACCAATGACTCTGTTACCCATACTGGGCCAGTAGTACAAGTGTGCTGTTTCCTGAAAAGTAAAAACCGCCACCGCAACTAGTAATTTAAAGGTAAAAACTATGTTGATGTCAGCGAGGCTACAAGCACCTCTACAGTCGTAGCTTCGGCCGCTACAGCCCTGCCCTGCGGGGAAACCCATGCATTTGGACCCAACCTCACCTTGCCCGTCAACATTGCCTGCACTCTCTCATTAAGCTACGGCTGACTTTGTCACCACTTCTCAAAGTCGGCTGACCCAACGTTCGTCTGCAAGCTTATCGTTCGCCATTGTCGCCCCACCTCGTCAATCAACAAGGAAGCTTCCTTCCTGCTCGCTTTGAAACACAACGATCGTCAAAACCTGCCTCATGCCCGCGTTCGCCCGCTCTTCTCACTCTACTCGTTGCACTTGGCTCACTCCAATTCCATGTTCTTGAGTTGCCGCCCCCTGTATTGTTCCAGCTACTGATGCCTTTTCTATTGCTGCTGTTCACGCCGCTCTTCCGGTACTCTACATCAACCATGTTTGTATCACCGACTTCCTACCAAATCAACGTCAATCTCGTGCTGTGACCCCAAACAGCCGTCACTCGTTTTCACCACAAGTAGATTTTCACAACCTTGCACTCGTTCATCCAAGCAACACAAACCAGCAACACCTTTTTTGAAGAGAACAACTTCCGGAGGGTAGACGTAATCTGATCCCAACTCCCTCTTGCAACCTTCTCCTTCACCGTTCGTGCACCTAGCACCACTTTAGGCGCTCGACACACTTAATAGCCACACAAACAAACTACTGTCTCCCACGTCATTCACCGAAGAAAGTTTAGAAACCCAAACCGTTCGGCACCCGTCATCACCCTTTGGATCATGATGATCATTCACTGAGCCCACGTCAACCACACACAGCAACACCGCCATGATTGCACATGTTTCACGACACTTTCAACTTCACATTCCCGTCTCCTTCACGTTAACTGCACCCGCCGCACCGTTGGTGAAACCGATCAATCTTCGTGTGTCACCCAACACGGATTCTACATGAAGATGTAACATTAAATTTTAGATTTTAATTTTTAAATTGACAGGTCAATCATCGCGATATGCACGGGACACGGGACTCTAAGAATCTAGCTTTACTGTCTTAAAACCTTAAACTTTTTTTCCTCTCACTCGTAAACGGCAACAGCCAGTTTTCACCTACTACATAAGTAACAATGAAGCAGTTAGGAACTCTTATCACAAACCTCCTCTGGCACCTTTCAACGGAAAGAAGACTCCAATTGAACCCAACCTTTAAGTCCTCCGTCTCTCGGAAATGGACCGACCCTTTGGTTTTCGCTCCTGCCTTTCTTCACCAGGGTCCTTCAAGCAACTCTTACTGAGCAGCGAATTTCGTCGCTTCGTACTTCACCAACTAAACTGATGAGGTCGTCTCAAACCTTTGGGAAATCAACACATCCCATCTGGGTTCCTTTGAACAGCCAGAAGTGTCACCCATCCCCCTCAAATGCTCAACCCTGAGAAGAAGACTTTTGCACGCCTCTTCGACCCACTACATCTTACGGAAGTGTGCCAACACTCCAGTTTCACTCTCATTGCCCTTCAACCACCTTGGATTCTCGAAGCAATTCTTTCAGGCCAGCAAATTTGGTAAGTCCACCTAACGCTACACTAATTTTCACAGGATTAAAATGACATGATCGTAACAAATCCTTTGAAAATAGGCCATCCCCAGGTTCTCGTCCTCCACTCGTCAAACTGTAAACCACGAAGGAGCACCTTTCCACTTATGCTGACTGCACTCCTCTTCGGACCAACACCCCTTCAGCTTGTAATTTCTCACCGACCTTACAACCTGACGCCTTCTGCTCCACAACCAGCGACTTCTCATCAATCCTTCTGACAGCGACGCACCACCTCGCTCATCGCTACCCACGCTCTCACCGTAATTCTTGGCAGCTCTTTGACCCTGCACCCCCTCAACGAGTCAAACCTGGACTCTCACCATGCCCTTTCCAACAGACATGGCCGCTTGCTGCCGTCACCGAACTTCACCAACGTTGGACCCAATTTCATCCAGTCCCTTCCCGCCACAAACTTCAATCATCAAGTGCTGTCCCAATGGCACCACATTCGGCAGTTCACCACTTTCACATTTGAACTGTCAAGATGGCTTTGGTGAAACATCTCATCCCGCTCATCATGTCGAGTTTGCCACACAGCACCCTCCACATTTAGTTACATCTTCGCCTTTACCTGAAGTGGCTGCTGGAACTCGACATCAATGACCGAAAGGCCATGTGAATATGCCCAAAGCCACATTCTCCTCTCACATTCTGAACCAGTAATTCGCACATCTTGCAACTCATCGAGGCCCATCTGACACTTCATTCGACATCCGTTGCTCACAGCCCCTATTCATCCTGCTTGACAACCACTTCCAGATCTTGCACCTGCAACTCCAACAGGTGAAGAACTCTTGCTTCCTAAACATTTGAACTACACTCCTGCGCATCTGAACCAATTTAATTCTTCATTGGGCACGAACTTAAGCCCCTCGCACCTCTCTCAGAGCTGAACTTTTGCAACATTGCACTCGTCTCGACGCTCGCCACCATTCTCAAACCGGACTAGCCGAAGCGAACACAAATTGCTCCACAAATTAACTCTGCCTTCAACCCAAAACCAGAAACCTTCATCCGGAAAATTTGAACTGCAATGCACACTCTCGGAAAATCCTTCACCCTCATGCTCTAACTTCGTGAACTGGACTTTTATTACTCGCTCTCACTTGGCTTCTCCCTTTCACTCTGAACCGCAATTCAACTCCACGACAAAACTCCTTACCTCACGCCACAAACCAGATGGCCTAACCTGTCACCCAGAAAAGTAGGGGCGCAATCCAAGACCGTTGAAACTTTCTCAACGCACAGTCACACCCTATGTGTCGTCACCCGACTTACCACGGCTGACCCTCAAGAATCTCCCACTCAATCCCGAACTTCAAGAAATCAATCCTGCCACTCGCTCAATCCGCCAAGATGGAACCCAATCAGGATCACATCAAGGCAAGCTTTCCCCTTTTAAACATAGACCAATCTATCGCCCCCCACCCCGCCTCGAAAAGTCAACGCTGGAATGTGGAAACTCACCGAACTTCTCGCCAACTTGCTTTGGCAATGGAAAGTTCCCTCCCCAATCCGACTGCCTTGCGCACTTTGGTGGATCGTGATTAGACAAAGTTGCGCTTGCAACCAATCCACCACAACTTTATCACAGGGGACCCAGGGGACCCACCATCCGTGGCGTAACTACAATGAGGCAGATGAGGCAGCTGCCTCCGGGCCCATCGACTTTGGGGGCCCCCTTACTGGCCGCAATTTAAATTTATTTGTAACCGCAAAATATGAGAATGTAAGTAACTGCTGTAGTTTCGTGAAAAAAAAGGTTGCGACTTGTGTTGCAAAAACTTCTGTTTTATTTTTTTTTTATGAAGGGGAGGGGAGCTCCACTGGGCTCTTGCCTTATGTGCCAAAACTACAATTTCTTACCATCAACAAAATACTTACTTCAGTAATATGTGCTAAAATCGCTATTTTATGCTTTCATTGCTCAAAATTAATCAAATAGACCATTTGATCTTAATCTAGTACCATATAGCTCCCGCCAGGGGCGCCACTCTGTATCCTACAATACAAGGCGAGCGTCCATAATACCTCATTATCGCTTTGAGCACAACGTTGTGTGGTTGTGCCAATTTATGCTCTTAAGTTTTCGGCTTTTTTCATTGCATAAATGTAGAAAGAATCTTCGGAATTGTTGACACTTGTTTACTCGGGAGTGTTTACCGTGGGTGCACGCGTTTAAACCTATTTATTTTCCTCCCGGCGTGTTTGAATTATGGAAATCTTACTTGAATCGGCCAAGTATGGCATTTGTGTAGCCTAGGCCTTGCCCGATGGGTTTGGTACTTAGCTTGGGGAACAGCAACGTGGTGGGCCTACATGGCCAGCAGTCTCTTACGCCGTTCGGGCGCTCGGATGTTATCTGGAGTATACCAAACAACCACAAACTACATCGATGTCTGTCGAGAGTACAGCTCCACCAACACCCCTTTTTCTCCTGGTCAATAAGGAAACGGGTGTTTTAGTTCCAAGCCCAGTGCCTCCGGCTAGGCTCGGAGCCTGGATTCGGAAAGTAATTAGAAGGGCATATGACCTTGGTCCAAACCATCTTGATATTCCACCGGAAGTGAGTGCTCATGAGCTGCGTGCGTTGGCAGCCTCATGGGCCTTTGGATCTGGTGTACCTTTGGAAGAGATATTGGCAGCATGTTCCTGGAGACACAAAAATACTTCTATCAGCCACTATTTCCGTGATGTAAGTGGCTCTGGTAGAAGAGATATGTTGGAACATGTGATGGCAGGCAGTCGTGTAGGCCGTGCGTAAGGACTGACATGTCAG